>JAYJMB010036857.1:16339-31378 GCA_036873735.1 Pouteria campechiana | reverse complement strand
AATTAAAATGTAATGATTCATAGCTTATGATTGGCCAATAGATCCACAATTCTTTTTTATTGATTTGTAATGAATGGTTCTTAAATATCATGAATCTATAAAGGGAAAATAAAATACAAAGATCCCACTAATAAACCTGTCAACTGCATATGCCCTCCTCACAATATTAAATTTGCTTTTGTCCCTAAACTTCTTTGTTAGATAATTGCATATGACCTACACCCTCAAAAAATGCTCCATCATGTTAGGCATTTAACTCCTTTAAATGTTTATGAAAATGACTAAAGTGCCCTTTATTGTAAGGAAAATGATTAGATAAGAAGAAAATTAAAGGAAAGAAGAAGAAACCCGAATAGAAGAACTAAGAAATAAAGAAAGACGAATAGAGATTGAGAGAGAAAGAGAAGGGGGGGAGGGCATTTTTGTCATTTTCATAAAATTTAAGTGTCAGACGTGCAATGTGCAGTTACTAAAAAATGATATGTAGGCATCAAGCAAATTTAAAACTATGGGTGAGCACCTGTCAACTTAATAGCAATGGTCAATGTGCAATTACCAAAAAATGATATGTAGGCATCATCAAATTTAGAATTATGAGTGGGCGCCTGCAATTGACAGATTTGTTTGAGGGATCCACAAAACACACATGTGAGAAAGATACAGCAAAGTAACATTTGAATTGTAAAACTTCAATTGAATCATAAGTCAAAGGATTTCAACTATCAAATCATACATTTCATTCAAACAAGTTTTAAATCTCTTGGCCGAACTTTGATTGTCAGCTGAAAAAAGTACATCCAATGATTGTGACAACACTGGACAGCAATGATGTGTTCCACTTCAACTATCAAATCATGTGACTCATTCAAAAAGTTGTTCAAATATCTTTGCCTAAGATTCAACTTTGATTTTGAGTTGTAAATAGTATACACTATGATAGTGACAAAACATTATATCCTATCAAAGTTGCTCTGCTTTGCATTAGGCAGTGAAGATTGTGATTCTGCATGTTTGCTCCTAGAACTGATTAACTAACTTATTAGGCAGCTTTTGAGGGTCGTTCATAAACCTTCGAAGATATATTCAAGTACAGGGTCTGTGATATTTTCCCTTTATGCAAAGTAAAGAGGAAAACAAATGGTGTAGCTTTGCTATTCTGTGGCTTTCTTGCAAAACCTCTTTTCCATTGGCTCAATATATTTTGTTGAGGTTATTTGTTAGCTTGGTGTGTGCCACCAACTGACATTAGTAGCTAATTTTTTGGTCATACATTTTATTCGGTCATATCTGCCTTTACACCCTTTGCTCTGCTTTTATCCAAAAAAGAAGAAATACAAAGAAAACAAATTGAGCCTACAGTGAACCTCATGTACATGATTACCACCTGCCTGTAAGGCCCCCATCAAGAGCCCCAGTCTATCAACTATTTCTTAGGAAATTTAACACTTAGCCCTCATGTCAGAGAATAAATATTTTCTCCCCCATGCAATTCTCAATCCATGTAGATCACTTTTAAGATTCATACTCAATTATACTTCCCATTTAGATCCTCAACAAACTGTGTTCAGAGACACTAAAGCAAAGTTTGAAAGTCATAATGAGTGCTAAGGTGATGAATATAGCTAGAGAAAAATACATGCATGTTGATACGTTTCCACTTCCAAATTCCAGTAGAAAAAAGGCCTGCTGAAAACGGTGCTGGCAGTCAAATGAAATAAATGAGATTACTTATAATCACCAGTGCCGATGAATTCAAACATCAGTGTTGGAACTTCAGGCAAATTCTTTCCATTAGCAATATTGATGGCCTTTATCTGAACCTCATCTAACAGCTCTACCCTTGATACCTGGAGCATAGGGAATAACTATTCATTAGTTAAACAAATGGTGTCAAATATGATAAATGAGTTAGATTTTATAAATCCACTGAGTTAAGCCTTAAATCAAGCATTTTCACCACAACTTTCTATTTGATAAGTACCCTTTTCAGTATTATTCATTAGTTATTTCAATACCACTAAGTATGATTTTCTTTTTTGAGTATTATTAGAAAGTACAAAAAGAAAAGAGAAGACAGCAAAGGCGTAGCATCATTACCCACTATTTTGCTAATTCATTCACACAGCTTCTATGCCATTCTCCTAATCTCAACAATGTAGTAAATATAACAATAAAAATATCTAGAATCATGCAGCCAGCTACATGATAAGCACTAAGCAGTAATTTGATAATTCTCTATAAGAAGTCAATCCTTATACCTGCTAAGCGGGGACACCCATATGGGTTTTGATATAGCACTCCACGTATCACATACTGTATTCACAATTAAATAACTTGTCCTTAAAAAACTTCAATAGAACTCTGTCCAGATCCTTCTAAAACTTCCAATTACCTTTGTAAAGTCTCCAACTTCTATTTAGTTATTAAAAATAGATATGGAATCGTTATTGGGTGAATGTCTTAGTTGGGATGTTGGACCATTACATCATTGACCACGTTGTCACTTCCCCCTTTTACCTTATTTCTCTATGATTTTTATTCTTTACAATTTTTTTTTTCTCCCATGTGAAATCTTGGGCAAACCAAACCATACTGTGACTAGTTATCACAAACTAAAATTTAAGCCTCATTTGATGAATCAAAAGTCCAATGACCATTTCCAAAGGGAAAACAAGGGACAGCTACAGTTTCTAACAACCATTGCACAAAAGGTAACAGTGCTGGGAATATTGGCCACCATTACATCATTTGATACATTGCCCTCAGACTACTTCTGATTAGAGGATTCCAATGTAGAGCACTGTTCCCAGACAGGTTTCCTTTATGAGAACTATGTCAACCACCACCAAGAAAATTAAATAAAAAAATGATGAAAACTCAAATCTAAAATTGCAATATGAAAACTTTTCCATTTTCCATCCAGTCGCTAAAAGAATATATAACTGTTAGACTCAGATAAAATATATTAACAAAGGAAGGATGAGGAAGTGAAATAGTGGTTTTACCTGTATACCAGAAAGCATTGTAGCAATAGCAACATCAGCTGCATCCTTGATTGTTGGGAAATTGCACATGGCAACCTACAGAAGGGTTTGCAAAATCATTGACCAGGTAAACCAGGATTATTCACTTGATACATAATAAAAAAAATGCTCAAAGATTAGAGCTTGAAATATGATTAACAGCTATTAGTTAGCTGGCTTGGTTGACATGCACTAGGAAAGCACACTTGGGAACTGAGTTCAATAGGCACTTAGATGCACACTCTTAGGTATGGTAAGGTAATATAGGAGAGTAAATCTGTAGCAAGATATAACAGACAAGGTTGGAGTGTCTTTTGAGGGTGAAAGTACACATTACCCTTTGTTTATAAAAAAATGTTTGTTTTCTATGTACAACAATGACCTGAAGGCTATTTTCCAAGAACAAGCAGAAGGACATGGGATAAATCATAGCATTCACCTTCATATGCTTCCATTGCCATGAGGAATTGCATGGGGTCCGCTGTTGTATATTTTAGGGTAGAAACTTTTTTTATATAAAAATTACTCTGAAAGCTTATATGATTATAGAATCTCGGAATTTTGGCAGCAGGCAATTCAACCATGAAGAGGGTATGAACATATGCATTAGAATATGCTTCTGGGGAAAGAAAAAGATACCAGTGCTATCATTCATTTTATTATTGCATAAATCTAGCTCCAGCCACAGATACTTTAAGAAGAGATAAACAGCAAACAACTTTTGAAAGAAACCTACACATGCCATACAGACTTCTTTCTACTAGCTTAAACAGCACAATTAGTAAGCAATTACCATATGGTTAAACCAAGACATTGGACAATATTGTCGTAATGCGTGGTGCTTGAGTACATTGTTCTGGAGAAAAGAATCAAGAGGGCTGATGCTATCACTGACGCTGCTATGGCATACAATTTGGTCAACCAATAATACTTTGAAAAGAAACATCTAGAAACTTTCAAAAGTATCATAAGCATGCTTTATTGATTTCAAGGAAAAAAACAATGAGTAGGACACACAAATCACTCCAGGAGAGTTGCAATTTTCAGTTCACAGCTGTGGCCAATGGTTACAGATATTTAAATTAATAGGCACAAGAAATGAAGTGAAATGAATAAGGATCAAGTAAGAACATAGTGCAATTTTAACCACATGAAATGAGGTAATAGGCTAGGCAGTTGCATGAATGAAGGGGGCAACATAATGAGTATGCAAACCAGTTCAGCATCTATAAATAGCAAAAGAAAAATGAAGTTGATATAGGCATGTAAAAGATTTCATTCAATATTACTAATATTAAGAGGAATTAAATTCATAATTATTTGTCCAGCATGGGAAGGAAAATGAATAATACCACAGAGTACTGAGGAAGTTTCTGAAGTCGCAGAGTCACTTCTGTTATAACACCCAAGGTTCCTTCACTCCCGATCATCAACCGGGTCAAATCATATCTGGAGCAAAGGTAACATAAAATGTCAATCAACTAGACCACTTTGGAAAATTTCTTTTAACAATTTGAACCATAAGTTTCATAACATGGTCCATCAAGTAGTCATGCTTGCATTCTTTGTTTGAAGAAGGATCATGGTTCATTAATCCAAACAGGTGCTGGTCCGGTGCATTTAGTCTCCCACATGAAAAAGAAAAAGTATCCACCTGAAGGCTATCAAAAAATGATTACTATGATTTTCAAATCTCAGAAATGCATGCAGCGCATCATATGGAATGGCTTGGATTACTGGAGCATGGACATATTATCACTTTCTTCCATTAAGCAAGCACATCTACAAACGGAGACACATTTTCAAGTAGGAAAATTCACTAGCGAAATGAGGATACTCACCATCAAATAGCTAGTTGCCATGTAAAGCGATGTTCTATACAGGTTCAATTACCCACCTTCTAAGTACAGTATTTTTCCACTAAACTGTTTAGAGTCTTTAGACTATTGTTTCGTTCAACAAAATCTATGAATGTTGCACTTGATTTTGATGTCATATGTTAGAACTGACATGAAGGTCAAGCATTTCAGAAATGTAAACTGTGGAGCATCAGAAAGCATGTAAATGTAGATTCAAAGCATCAATCACCAAGAAGCAAAGAATTTGTTAGCCTCCTAGCCTTTTCAACTACATTGTATCTTACCACTCTATGGTGTTTTGGGAAACAAAATCCTGAAGTAGAATCTTAACAGTATAATCAGGAAAAGGTTTAAATAGTTTATAACTTAAGTATCCTACAGAATAATTATTTTACCTGACAACTTAACTTCCAAGCATAGTATATGAGGTATCTTTTCCTCCAAAAAAATTGAGATCTATGGTTTATACATTTTGACGGTTTGGATGAAATAGGCAATATGATATCTCACCTATCGGAAGATCTATCTACTGAATTGCTGAAGTGAGCATATATTGTTGTTGTATTTTCAGAATATGAGCCATCCACAGTTTGGTCCATATATCAGCATTTCTGATAACAACTTGTCCCACTTGTCAAACTGGAAAATCAACTTAAAACCATCTGCCAACAAGCTTACACAACATATACAGCAGCCCCACCTATATCCAGCAGAAGCAAGGGCCCAGAGAAATAGCAAGTTGTCAACAACATAAAATTTCACCCATCAATCCCCCGAACTTCGGTATCCAAAAACCTGGAATCCTAGCTTGCTTCTACATCTAAAGACAAAGTTGCATATTTGTCATGGTTGGCAGAAAATTTTAAGACCAGAGGAAAAATGGTATAGGGCCATAGCGGAAAACTGAAGCATCCTGATGTGAACAGAAAATGGAAGCACAAGCTAATGCATGGAAGAACAACATTTCACCACTATATGTAAATTTTAATATACCAGAGCAAAGAAGTTCAATATTTCCATGTCAATAAAATTTACAATTTTTAATCATCAGAATTAGAAAAGATAGACGCACCCTGCTGCACTTTTTCGAGCACGAGAACCTGTCTTAATAACATCACCATTTGCAAGGACAGCCTGAAAAGAAGAGCTTAATTTAAAAGACAGACAAAGAACTTTTACCACCATGAAAAATTGGAGAGAGACAAACCTTCAGGTTGATGACATTATCCCTCATAGTTCCATACCTACAAACTGAAGAGTCAATCATTAAATCCAATTAAACATAAAATCAGTAGTACATTGTTTGCGAATGCCTAGACTTTAGCATGTTATACATGTTATATTGGTTATGATCCTAAACATCCAAGAACATGATTCTCAATATTGGATATGGGAGGGGTATTGTCTCCCTAAAAAGCCTATACAATACGGCATACCATATCAGTATCGGCTTATAGTTTTTTATTTTAAGTTAAAAAATTATGAAAAAATATTCATAAAAAAGAAAAATTGAGATATAAAAGAATATATATTTGATTTATATTTTGCACACATAAATGAGTGTATCGGAGCATTCTTCCTAGACTAGGTGTTTATGCATCAAGGCATCAAGTTCAAATGACAAATTCAAAAATTATAAAGTATGAACAAGCAAGCAAAATCATTAGCCTCACAAGTTTAAAATAATTAACAATCAAACATGAGCAATCTTGTATATGCCGAGAAACATAAACCTTTTAATGCGGCAAATGATGCTTGGATCTAATTATACTCCCAAATAATTCTCTTTTTACAAAATGAGTACTTGAAGTTTTGTCTACTTCTACCAATTGTAATGTCATATTGCCATTCAATATTTTTATTTTCATTTCTATGACTATCATGAGTAAAATTTTTATCCCCCATGGGCCCAACCATTTTTTTATCCCCTAACTAATTCTAACTATATGTGCATTTTCAAGTAGATTAAAGGGACAAAATGTGTCTTTTTCAAATTTTTCCCAAAATCCAACTCCATTGGAGATCTAAAATTCCACTCAAAATGCACTATTTTTTCAACAATTAAATCTTTTGTTAGGGCTGAAAATGGCTTCTTTCTCACTGCTCAACTCAAGTCTTTATCAGAAAAGAGATTTTAGGATTTAAATCATTAAATTTTCTTCCCCTAAATTTCAGATAAATCAATTCAAGTTACTGGAAATGCATAAATAATCTTGTTTTGATTTCTCTAACACACCATAAGACACTTAAAGAAGATGTAAGAAGAGAAAAAATTGGATTTTGGACGGAGAAGAGGGAATTTTTTATCCAAAAAAATTGAACGATGTCCAAATATGGCACTGCCGATACGTTGGCCCGACATGGCTAGGCTGATATGCCCTATATGGGCCCGTATCAACCGACAGACTCAAGTTTTTTTTTTTTGCCTACCCATTTCAGCCCTGTATCCTGCATAGGTTATAGCCAATACAGCTACGATACGGCCATATTGCATTCGATTTTTGGAACCATGTCCAGGAATACCTAGACCTTAGCATTCCTTCTGTTTAGGCACAACAAATCCACACTGCTATCTGATTTGGCATGAGTTGTCATACCAAGAAATAGAATATCAGCATTACTAGAGTCCTAGATAATAAAAATTGTATTTGGAAATATTTAAAATCACTTCTGCTGGTTTACGCTTCTTAATGACCATAAATTTTTAACTTAAATAGCAGGAATTATGTCTTTGACCTTACCATTGTAAGTCTTATATCCAATTATTTATCATCTAGCAGATGCATGTTCGCTTAAATTTTTATATTCCACTTGAAATTTTCTTGAAGTTGCAAATACAATTTCCTCCATTTTTCTTAAAATTTCCAATATGTCTTTCTAGCATAAATATCCACTTATGTTAGATTTTAATCCCTGAAAAAGCATGCTATGCAAAAGAAACTTACTATGAATACAAGCCTTATATGATAATTTTCATGTTTTAGAAATATATAAAGTGACTCTCAAAATATCATGGAGGTTCAATGACATCTTTTTTTCATAATGCTTCATTAATATCTCACTTGAAAGAATATCTCCGTGCAATATTAACAAAGCAAGAACATCTGTTTGCTGAGGTATTAATACATCCCCCAATAACAGCATGGCAAAAACTGATCATGATAAGACATCCACAGTGCTGATTATTACCCCACTGCAAAGACAAAAAGCTGTGCTTCCTATGGTATTGCAATTCTAAAACTAGAATCATTAGTCGATGGCGCCCTCTTCTGCCATCTCATGCAAGCTAATGATTTTTCTCATGGAGAAATGAGAGCTTTCAGGGTAAGGAGATTAGTTTTTAAATGTTTTCTCCAAGGATGATTCAAACCCACCTTGCAGAAATTAAAGCTCTACAATTTTTTGCACTGCCAAACCATTACAGAAGTTTTTTTTTTTTTAAAAAAAAAGGGAAAATCAGCAATACCTTACAGCCAAAGAGCCAGAGCAACGAGTAGCACACATGCCTCCTACAGTTGCGCCAGGCCCTGCAGATCAAGACCAGGGAAAAGAAGAAATCTCAACCACAAAATAAACCCAGCCTTTTGTGGAAGCTTTGTTTGGAAGCTTCTATTAGCTGAATATTTGCTGGTATTTCATCAAAAGTATAAAAGAACAATATAAATCTAGCCTTTTTGTCAAAAGCTTTGCTAGGAAGCCTCTATTAGCTGAATATTTCCTGGTAGTTCCTCAGGCACAAGGGAAGTAAAGGGTAACGGTTCACTGAAGGCATTAAGATTTTCTTTCCTCAATATAAAAATGGACGTCATGTAAATTTCGAATCAAATAGCTCTTGAGAATAAAATTGTAGCAAAATCATCTCTTGGCATTGAAAGCATTCAGACGATATGATTTCAGACGCTCATCCAGATGATATGCATGATACAGGTTTGCACCTGATATAACTGGAATCAACAGCCAGTTATCAAATCAATGACAATAACAGATCCACAATTGATCAGTAAGAATAAAACCCTAACACAATGCAAATATATTTATAGAAAAAAATCCTACAAAAAATAAAAATCTAATTTAATTCCATAACAATAAAAAATTTAAATAAAATAGATGAAATACTAATCTAAACCACCCATCAAGTTGGCCAGTTTTTTAATCATGCGATGCATACATCAAATCCCAAATAAAATAAGTAAATATCTAAAAAATATCTAAAACATTAAATATGTATAATCATTCTCCCCAGCTTGAAAAAACTCATCCTTGAGTTTTGGTGTTGAAGTTGAGCATACTCCAACTTTGTATCTTATCTTTCCTCTGGTTTGATAAGAGTCGATAATGTGGTTCAACAAGTCAAGCTGGCCTCATACACACTTGCCACCCAAAACAAGATGCATCATATGTCTCCTAACTGAAAGAAGACGTCATTAAGACTCCCTTGACCTTGAAATCATTCACCAAATGCCAGAAGATTTGTATCGGATTAGAGTCTTACATCCCCCGCTCAAGCAATCATTTCTTTTAACACTCTTCCACACAAATATTTTCCATCTCTGTAATTTCATTGGCAAAAAATCTCCATTAAACATCCCAATTTACTTCTCCTATGTTTGTTTGGACTTTGAACAATACTTTAATGGCATTACTGACCCTTTCCGATGCCTGAAACATTACTTTTGAGAGGAAATTTCATTAAATCGTATGTTGTGGAATATACAAAGATCCCCAGAAACCATGCTTCCAATGTAGTTAAGCCCCCTATCCCCCACCCAGAATAAAAGTTTATAATTGTGAAGCAGTCATGAATCAAGATGCAATGCAATTGAATTAATGAAAAGGCGTAAGCAACTCAAAAGCCGGTTTCAAGTCTCTCTCTCCAATCCACTCTCTGCCAATTGTCCTGTGGCGTGTAGTGCAGGGATCAACAAGCTCTTCCCAAAAGAACAACAAATGAGGCATTACACAAAGGCACATGGGGGAGCATTGCGAAGGAGTTTTTAAAAATATAGCAGTGAGCCTGAATGTGTAAGTTGGTTGTGAGCCAAGTTAGTTGCTAAAGATCGATTCCTGACTACTATAAATCTTAGGATGTTTGCTATACCAAAAGAATTGAGTACTTAGAGCAATGTGTGAGGAGATTGTTGAGAGATTATAGCATTTAGTTGTTGGAGGAGTCCACGTACAAATAACCTTCTTTTGAACAAATAAGACAAAGGGACATGGGGGTGGATTGCAAAGGAGTTTTAAAACATGGCAGTGAGCCTGAATGTGTAAGTTGGTTGTGAGCCAAGTTAGTTGCTAAAGATCAATTTCTGACTACCATAAATCTTAGGATGTTTGCTATACCAAAAGAATTGAGTACTTACAGCAATGTGTGAGGAGATTGTTGAGAGATAATAGCATTTAGATGTTGGAGGAGTCCACGTACAAATAACCTTCTTTTTAAACAAATAAGGGAGAATAGAAAACTTGTTTTCTCGATCTTTCCAGCTCCCAGAGGAAAACAATCTTATATCCATATACCAGCATGCAAACTCCTTTTGCAAAATGAATCCGGGACTAACTTGCCTCTACAAGTCTCCATTATCAAGAAGCTGAGACAAACTTGGGGCTATATCACATCAAATTTCAAAAGAAATGAACGCACCCTTCAACCAAGAACATACCAAAACCTAGTCATGAAGAAAGTTAGACAGGTTCTCCTGCAATCATTCTTTGCCCCAACAATCAACAACTGAAAGCTGACTGCAGACCACAGTATCTTCAAGTTCATGGCTTAAATTTGGTCATACGGTTTTCCTTCATCATTACCAAGGCACAACACCCCAAATAGATAATCCCTTTACAGCTAAGATTGATACATTGCACATGTAGAATGCATACATGAGATAAAACTGGGGGCCACATCATACCAAACTTCAAAATATACTCTTACTTGAACTTTTTATCAAGCTGATAGCAGTACCTGCACAAGTAAGCTACAAAAGAGTTTGCAAGTTCTCCAGGAATCATTTTATACATACAGAGGGTGTACAATGCACAATATTCTATCTTCAATTCCTGGCTGAATTTTGATCATTACCACATCCAACTGGATAATACTTCTGTCGCCAAGCTCAACCATATGAAGAGTAGAGGATTGTTCCATCTGACCCTTCTGAAATCTTTGATCCACTCATGATGCTAACGCATACTCAAGAAATCATACTTTTATATGGATGTTGCAGCAGAACGCTAACCAAGTAACAGCTTTGCAAGAAATCTTTTCTTCAAATCACTTGAACAATGGGGTGTGATATAACATCAATTCCAACAATCAGAAAACAAAGATAAGAAATTGTAAATGGTTTTGGACAAATCAAGGAAATGAGCGAAGAAATTAGAGTTTTTGATCCTTGTTGTGCCCAAGTTTGATGATTTAAGCTGCATACAGTTGCCATAGCCATAACTCAACCTTCCTACACATCCTGATGCACTCATTCTTGTGATAGAAGACAATCTCCGTCAAGATTTTGGAGTAGTTTAAAGTTTTATGAATCTGTATATATGATTTTACAATGTCATTATGTCGAAATTTTCCTCTTATGGGGTGTTAGATTGGTGAAAAGAAATGGAAAGCATAAGTATAAGATAATGTCAGCCATAAAATAAAGTTAAAATAAATAAGTGGTAATGATGGTAAAAACTATGGTTGCTATGACAGTTATAACTCAAATAAATACTTTGATGAATGAAATTTCCTGAAAACAGAACTTTCCATTTCTTTTCTATGAACTAAAAAAAGCCCCTTAAGTTTTCAAGAATGATAATTAAGAACATTAATGGTTTTGAAAATAATAAAATATCAAAAATTCATAAAATTAATGAAAATAACTTGAGTACACAGAAGTTGCATGGAATCTAAGTAACAAACCTGGGTCAAGAGGAAAGAAAAGCCCATAGGGCTTAAGGTATTCGTTAAGCTCCAACCATCCAATCCCCGGTTCAACAATCACATCCATATCCTCAACATGCAATGCTTTCACATTCTGGCAGACAAATAGACTGAAATAAGTGGAATATAATAGATATTGATGAAAAGACTTCACTTCTAGAATAAACTGTTGATGGTAAAACCTAAAAATAAATAGAATAAATTCAGCATTTTAAGACAACTTTTGTTGGACCAGCTATAAATTTCACATGTCAATGAAAAGGAAAGCATTCCATGCTTAAATAAATTGACTAACATACAGCTCTCTGCGATGTAGAATGAGAAAAAAGAAAGATGTTTGGATCAGTGTTCGCAGTTTCGCTAAGAGGGGAAATTTTACTAAGCTGAAAAGGAGAAATTTTAGTTAATTTCGAAGAAATTATCGATAATTTTGTCAAACTATTTTGTTAAAATATAAAAATATTAAAAATATAAAAAAATAGAAATTCTTCTATAAAACTTCATAATAATTATGATAAATCATGATATAAAACTCTATATTTTTTTACTCCTTAAAAATCTATGTGTGTATTTACAACTCTAATTAATAATTTTATAAATATCAATGCGCCATAATTTTAATAACTTAATTTTTAAAAATTAAAATATAAACCATTTATTTTCATAAGTTACAAAAATATCAATGCATAAGGAAAAAGCTAACTCCATAGATAATTATATGACAATCCCCAACATAATTTATTCTTATTGCTGTTAAATCAATTTAAATCATTTTTTAAAAAAAATGTTTTCATATGTTTTAGAAGTTGTTGAAAATTTTAAATAAAAAAAATTCAATCTAAAACTTATTTTAATTTATATGAAGAAAAATTTATAAAAAAATTACTAATAAATGATGATAAACCATTATTATCATTGAGTTATATGTATTTGCTACAAAAAATTAAAAAATAAACCAAAAACCAACCTATTGCTACTAATTGGTAGCCTAAACGGATGAAAATCCCAAAACGTATGGATGGCTTAGATGGGAAATGCACCATGTTGGTTTTCAGCACTAGACGGAGTTGATGAACGAAATTGCTGCTGCTGCCCACCACACAAGAGATTTTTTCACCACGAATCCATTAGAAAATGGATTTTGTTCACTCCAAGACATATTTTGAAAGATATGGGATGGATTCGGAGACCAAAAAGTCGGTAACAGGGTCGTTGCAACCTACCATCGTCGAAAGAGGGGAAAGTTGTTGCTCTTTGTGTCGGATTCAAGCTCCCAGATCCATGTAAGTTCCCACGAAAATAGATTTTGAAGCATCCATTAGTGATTTCTAAACTGAAAATTCATTCACACTTGAAAATCACTAAAATAGACATGGTCAACATTACCGCGAATATTTGAACTTCAAATCCACTACCTAAATGGAGTTTTTTTCTTGAAAAATCGTCAATGGGTGTTTTGAAATTGGGTTTTGGGGCGGCTGAAGTGTGTTTCGAAATATTTTAGGAGTGCAATTAAAGTTTTCACATTTTATTCCCAATTTCTTATCGATATTTTTGGCAAGATTTCGCTGCAAACGAAAATATCGGCTAGATTTTCTTATTATTTAGAGATTTTGGGACAATTTCCCTAATTTCTCGATAATTTCACTTAACAACGGAAAAATCAACTATTCCCAAGCGAGAACATTTCATCAAGTTTCCAAATCGAATATTTCGACAATAATTTCGCCAAAATTTTCGAAATTACAATCACTAGTTTGGATTTGTTTGTTGAGATGCAAACTAGAGTGGGAATTTAGGACAATGAGGGGAGAAATTTAATGTTAGGTGCATAGTGAAATATCAGGTTGAATTTAATGGGATTTTTGGGCACGTAGCATCCAACTGAAACCATCCCAAGCCAAGTAATTTAGATAAAAAACAAGCTAAAGATCTCATTTGAGCAAATTACACCCTAGTTGGACATTGCCATAAATCTACCCATTTGAGTTCTTTTCCAATTTTTAAAACTAAATCATTCCTTGCCAATAGCTTTCAAGACATCTTCATTCCAACACAAAGTTTCTTTTTGATAAGTATCTCCTTCCTCTAAGTACTCCCACATGTCTCTGCCCACTTTTCTAAGACAATCCATTCCACATAAATTAAACATCATCTTCCATATTCCATTTTCTTCTTTTATTAAAGTCCACCACCTACTCTCCATACTCCAATTAATTTTGTTCCCTTGTCTCCACTTCTAATGTAACAATCCATAAACAACAACTTATGTTGTGTAGCAACCTGCCACTGTCCTAAATACAGAGGAGACTACCGGATTTAGGACTTGGTAGGATAGCTAACATAATTAGTCACATGATATCCTGGGTTGTAGGTATACGTATACCCCAGCGGCATGCAACAGGGTGACAACTTCCTTGCTGGGGTATTACAGACGTTTACCTGGTATAACTTTAGAATCTACATATGCTGACCAATCAACCATCCTGTATAGTAAGGGATATGTCTGGAACAACTTCATTTATCTTTTTTAAATAGGCATTCACTTAAAAGCTAGATCCTATGCCATAGCATTCACATAAACCCAGATCCTATACCATAGCAAAAGTAAAAATGGCGATCGTCTCATTTCTCACACCAAAGGCATTCTTTGTATCATTTCTTATACCAAAACCATATCCCTCATGGAACCTATCATATCCTTTATTCTCTTTTCATACATGTTCATTCAAATCACCACCTATAATAGCCCATATTTGGTTTTCCTTCTACTAATTCATCCATGTCATCCCAAAATTATTTATCAATTCTACTTCTAAGCCTATCTGTAGTACATGCATTAGAAGCTATTTGGATAAAGTTCAAACAAAAGAACTACCAAGGCAACCCATATATATTACTGGATATTTGACATTTTACCTCGTTTATTGGAGTTGTTCCAAGGATGGAACAGAGTGTAATGGGATGTAAAAGAGAGGATTATTTTTAGTGAACAGAGATGATAAATGATTAGATGAGATACTTATTACATGATGTAAATATGTGATAATTTGAACTAATAACTTCAATTGAAAATTTAATAAGAAAAGTAATGGAAGTGATGAAAATCATATTCCAAAATTGTAAATATTTACTTTTAAAACAAATAATGTAATGTAAAAGAAATATAAAAAATATTTCCTTGAAGATGATGCAACCCATACCTTCATCGATGTCAAAATTACAC
>JAYJMB010036857.1:0-16239 GCA_036873735.1 Pouteria campechiana | reverse complement strand
TAACAAGGTAGTACACTTGGATTGGGAGTCTTAGGAGCATTATTCTTTTGTGTGGGCATTGCTTTTGCTATCTTTCTTGATAACCCTTGGTTCTTTACAACAAAGAAAGAAATTAATAGCATCTGAGCATGGAGTTGGTACTAATAACTGGTAACACTTTGAATCCTCTGCCTATTATTTTTCCAAGGTTTTATATTGCCCATTGATCATGTATCTTGACAATCAAGAAAATATTTATTGCAGGCTCATGTGCAACCAGTTGATCAAGGTATAAATTGAACTTCTAACATCAGAAGTTATGGCAAAACTTAGCTGCCAACTACTAATCTCACACACACCTTTTATGGAGTTAGGGATCATGAAGGCGACCAACACCCACAGCCACTAATCATTGTTTACAAGAGGAACTTCCTATACAATGCTAAAACTACAAAACAGAAATACTGGACATACAAAATTTTTCCTTTGATTCTTTTTTTTTTTTTGTGTTGTTGTTATAAAAGAAAATCTTGGCTAAAAATTATATGCCAAAACCCATTGATGAAAGCACATAAGAAAAATTGAAGGGCATGCTAATATCAAAAGAAACATAAATGCTTGAGAAAAAGCAGAACTGTAATACTGATTGTCAATAATCTAAAAGTAGATTCATGAGCAAATAAATAAGAAAAAAGAGGAAATCAAGCTTAAATTCAAATGCCTATTGAAATATTTATGGTTAGCACTTGTTATGCTTTACTTTCATCAATGACATGTCAATGCATACGCCTCCATGAGGTGACAAGGTATGTCCTTCAATCGATGTAGCTCCACCATATGGCACTATAGGAACCTGCTTGGAAATTAGAACAAGATTTCTGGTAAGAAGGGAAATCCAACCCAACAAATTAAAGCATGATTTTCTCTTTCCTTGGCAACAATAGGCTACCATTAAAGGATATCAAGAATAGGCTACCATAACCTCATAGACATGCAAAGACCCTGAACCTCTTTAAAGTGACAGACAAACCTTTTGAGTGCTGAATCAATCAAATTCCAATGTTTGGACAAGCAAAAATCTAGTTACTTAGAGTGTAACTTCTGCAGTTCAAGTCAGGTTCATTGTTATCATGAGACCATCCAATCTACACAGCATGCCATCTGAGCCAAGCGAAAGCCCAGAATACCCTATCCAAGAAGGTGATAAAGGGCCTTTTAAAGATGAAATGGCAAGAGAGTGAGAGAGACTGGAGAAGGAAAGGGATGAGAAATGCCCTCAAATTTCATTTAAAACATTTCAATATTAGACACAATATAATAAATATAAGCATGCATAAGTAAACTGTTTGGGTCAGGTGCAGCTGCAGGCTTTGAGGTTCTTAGGTTACCCAAGCATTCAAACTAAGCTTGGCCAATCCTGTGTCAGTTTTATTTTTCAAATCCACATCCCACCATGTTAAAGCTGGATCTGCCACTGAACATACTGCAGGAAAGACCAGGTCCAGATCCAACCCACCCAAGTTGCATGGCTGTCTTGCATGCATAATCTAATCAAGGGAAAACATATTCGGACCTTATATTTATTACAGGATCTGACTATCTGAGATACTTCCTCTTCGGACCTGCACATTAACATAAAATATCTCTTATCATAAGAAAAGTCAAACGAATGATATATCTGGTCCTTGCAAAGTCCTCAGCAATCCAATCTAGACTAGCATAGTGATAGGTGTCATCACATAACAAACAATTTCACAATGAAGTAAAATGCTTATCACTCATCCAAATACTAGAGGAGATAAAAGGGAACTAGGCCACGCTAAGAGAAACAGCAAGAAAGAAGCACTTAGCACCAGAATCATTACTGTACCACATTTAATTGAATATGCCATCCAAATGCATGATATTCTTTTGACATATACTTAAAAACAAAGAATCAGAACACAGAAGCTGAAACTTAAAAAATACCAAGTAATACAATTAAGAAAGCCAAAATCCATTATCTGTAAATAAAACCTCAAATTATCATCAATGAAACCAAAAATTGGAGAAGAAGAAATATCCAGTTTTGTAGGACCCTTCCTCCAGAGATTTCTGTCATTATATCCAGTAGCCCATTTCATCATTTGCAAGCTTCTTGAGTTAAGATAACTTCCATGCTATATCAGAAGCTTCTTCTGCTCCCCTCCAACCAGATGCAACAGGAAACTGACAATGGTTGTCATCATTATCATAATCAAAAGCCGTCTCCCACCTACATGGGGAAAGCAGTAATGGGACATCATATGCATATATTATGTATGCATAGGCTGTACCTCTTAAGGACGTTGCTAGTGGAAAGCTCTTGAACAGAAGAAAGAGAGAAAAGATTGTGGAAAGGATCTTCACAATCTTCCAGCCAATTGACAGCGAACACCAAAATCTGTTCTTAAATCATCCTCCAGACAATAATATCCTTGAAATAGGAAATTTTCCTCCAAGATATAAAAAACTCAGGTCATCTATTTTTCCATCTCAATAGAAGGAAGGCAGTTGTGGGGCAATGTTGAGGAAAATTACAAGACGATGAAATTTTTAGAAGACAAAATACAAGAAAAATATAATCACGAGTTTCCATTTCATAACTGCATATACATCCATTAATCAAACAGTCATCCATCTATTCCATCCATGTAAAGAACCTTCTATCAAAATCCCCCAAAGGAATCATACATTCATTAATCAGACCATACATCCACCAATAGAATCACCATGTCATCAAAATCAGTGATCAAAAGATAGAACTTTCAGAATTCCTAGAATTGGCAAATAGAGATGATATTTTCAGATATTACTGAATCTTTGCATTCCCAGAAGTTTCAATATCACAAACCTACTGCAATGTTACTGAAACAGATAATATCAGATTCACTGGCCATAAGAAGCTCATATAGTTTCATTATCAGCCCACACATCTCAACAAAATAGCCAAACTAGACTATTCCTATAAACAACAATAGTTTTGATCAACTATGGTGCAGTTTTTTGTGTACATCACTTTCACACATTTTTTTATGTCCTTTCATTAATATCCACTTCAGATTTAACTGAGAAGCTATTAATCGAGGAGAACATAAGAAGATTTACATGTGAACATTTACAACCATTCATTAACATGCATTTCAGATAAAATTGAGTAGCTATTAAACAAGAATAAATTAGAAATGAATAAGAGCTTTCATTATGCTCCTCAAGTTCTGGCATTGCAGTGGGCTCTAACTTGTGAAAATTTTGGATGTGCAGGAGTTGTGACAATATCTGGTTTATGGTCTTCAAAAGACAACAATCTTTTAAGTATACCCCAGCAGCATCTTCATGTTTCATCCCAACTATAGGTAAAACCAAAAATTCCAATATTTTCCATATGGAAATGAAGTTTCTTTTATAATGCACTGAGGAAATGTCAGTAATGTTAGTGAGAGAAAAAAAACAGAGTAATGTCAGTTCATTTTGCTAATGGATCGCTGTCATAAAAACCAAATTAGAAAGCTAAAAAAACATCACACAACCTTGGAAAGACAACGACATCAGGAATATTGACAGCTTTATGAAAGCTATTTTGTGGCTTCCCATGGAAATGTCTCTCTTCATAATCTGTTGTCATGTTTGCCTGTAAGGAGAAGACAAATACGAAAATCAACCACCAGCAATATAAAAAAGCAGAAGACTCAATTATGTGGATGCAATTGAAAAATTTTGAATTCATTGGTAGGCCAGAAGCAACATTTTTACGTAAATGATTTTTTCAAAAAAAAAACAAGCACATATTTTGCCATAATGGAGAAAAGATAAGACATGAAGAACCAGAAAATCACCAACTAGTCACCATAAAGTAGCATAATGCCAAACAAGTAAAAATGAAATCAGGAATGCAATACCTTGCAAACTGACTTCAATTCATTGATAAGTTCACTTGGAACCTCTCTATGGGCACCTTGAACCAAAACCTCAGTGTTCTCTTTTCCAGCAGTACCACTACTGCACAATTAAATGAAGATTTTTTTAGATGATTCAAATAGCTATTTATACAGAAATTAACCTCCAGCAGTACTTTTAAAAAGACAGCAACCATTTCAAAATAACCAGCCACACACTCATTTCACACTTTACTGACATCCCTCCAATTGTTCCACCACATGAAAATGTATTCCGGAAAGCAAACCGATAACGTCTCCAAGTAGATTGATGCAAGACCATCCAAAAGGAGTTTAGTGGCCAAGCAGGCACGTTACACACATGGCCACATGACTTGGCATTAGCTTTTAGGGTTACTAGAGTAGAGACGTCCTATAAATTGTCTTATAAAGGTCTTTGTAAGAACATGTGCCTTTTTTATGAGAAAGACAGATCTAAACATTCTCTTTGGTTCCTCTTTCAAGTTATGCATGATGTAGCGTCTATGAATGCATCTCATATTTTATTGGGCAGGTCATGATTGTATGATAATGGCATACTCCACTACACTAGACAGGAAGCTTATTCAATTGGGAGAAGAAACAAAAATTATAGTTTGCATCCCATTAAGGAAGAAGCATTACCTGTAAGGATAGCAAGGTTATTGAAGTTGCAAACAACATCAACATGGCTTATTTTCTACCAAAGCAGGGTCAGTTGGATCACATCTGTTGATATTGAGCAATGCCCTAAGTAAAACCAAGCGCTTTCATCTTTCATAATAACTTCTAACCACGTTCTTTTTATCCTTCAACGTTAATAAATTCATTCGGTCACTTTCATCTCCATTTTCTCTTTCACTCGGTCACGTGTGCAATTTATAATCTCCATTAAACATGATCAAACCACTTAAATCCATTTTCCCTAATGTTATTACGTATTAATTCTATCTTTTAAGTTATCTTGAAATACAGCATTTCTGATTTTAGCCTTTCACTCATCTTCCTCCCAGAAGTATATTATAGGATTAGGGATTCCATATAGTCGTGATCAAAAGCATAGGTACATGGAAGAGAAAGCAAAATAATGAAAGAAATGCAAAGGGGGAGGGACAGAGAGGGAATTGGTTGATCGAACCTGTAATCGAGAGAGGACTCGCACATAGAGGGGTGCCGTTGAAGATCGAGGGCCAGAGTCCCAGCAGTAGCTGCGGCGAGTGTGAGGGGTATTAGACAAGCGGAGATTGGGGGAAGAGGCTTCCTGTGTCTGGATATGAGTAGGAGCTCGTGGATGCTAGGCTTGCGTGCGCGGAAAAACCTGAAAGCGGCGGAGCAAGTGGAGAAGCGGAAGACCCACGAAGGAAACCCCATTTCTTTTTGAAACAGACAACGTAAGAGTGGCTGAGTGACTGCGGCGTCTCGTTCGTCTCCGCCAGCAAGAAACGCGCGCATACACACAGACAGCAGAGAGAGAGAGAGAGAGAGAGAGAGAGAGAGAGAGAGAGAGAGCAGACGTGCGATGACGCGCTCCTGCTTCTGACACAGCAACGGCACGGTCAATGGATGCCGCTTGATAAAATCGTTATTTTCTTACAATGTATGCCACTTGATTAATTTAGCTTGCTCTTTCTTTAAATTGAATGTGAATATCAATGATTAATTCATTTGGTTCTAAAGAATTTTCATTGCTATAATCCAAGTGCATTTTTAATCGAAATATTTTTTTGACGCTTATAAATTAAATATATAAAAATAAATAATATAATTAATTTTGATTTAATTAAAATATTATGGTGGCTTCAAATGATAAGATTCCCCACATTATATATAACAATAAACACCTTACGTCACTCTTCATTGCGGACATCCGAATAAGCCCAAGTACCCAACTGACAGCAGGTGGTGAAACGCTTGAACTGAAAAGGGTTGGACTTTGGATGGGAGGGGAATGGAGTTTGGTGCCTCAGCCGAGAGCGACCTGGACCCTTCCGCATATGTTCAAAACTCAACTACAGCTTAGCCATTCAGCGCTTCATGAGTCTTTAAATTCCCAATCTTCATATCTCATCTATGTACTTTTAATAATAATAATAATAATAATATAAAAAATAACAATGAGTTCAGGGACTGTCGGTGACAACCTCTGAAGGGGATTGCATGCTCATGGCAACATATAAGGTGTCCATATTCAGCACCTCACACAAACATCAATGTCCCAGACTCTTAGAATTCATTTCAAAGGATACATTTAAGGTCTTAAATTAAATTTTACAAAAAGGATATCAATGCGTTTGTAGTCCAACGGTTAGGATAATTGCCTTCCAAGCAATAGACCCGGGTTCGACTCCCGGCAAACGCACCTTTTTTAATTAGATTTTTAAGCTACACGGTCGCTCTTGTTTTTCCTTTTAAAACAAACAAATGCTTATGATTGTTGGTTGATCGGTTTGCAGAACAATCTTTTTTTTTTAATTAATTTAGCCAACTAGTAAATGTTAAAAGAAATAAATGGTTATGATAATCTGTTGGCAGACCATTCTTCTTCTTTTTCTTTTTTTTTAACTCAGACAATTAGTTCCCTGCACGTGTCATCCATGCCTCGAAATTCTTCCAATCAACTCTTAATTAAGCAGGGCAAATGTGCCAAAATGTAACTGCAACTTTCTCCTCTTGCTTTCATAAAAAATTCAATGAATAGTTCGGGAATGAAGGAATCTACACTGCACATACCAGAAAAGCATTGTTGGCTACAGATACACAAAATACAATGGGAATGGAACCTATAGGGCTACACTGCTCTCATAAGCGCCTTGAATATCCAGAACCCCCACAGTTCTTGCAGAGTATTAAACCTAAAACAAAAGGCAAATTTAAACATTATGACCTTCTACCATTAAGAAAATGGTGCGTGTCATCATAATAATGACAAATGATGAGTCTCTTGGGAATAGAGATCTTACTGGCACAACAAGCTATAGTAAAAACAGAAAAAAAAACAGGTACAAAAAAAAAAAAAAAAAAAAAACTTACTCGATTGAGCAGATTTACGACTGATGGGAAACACAAACGCCTAACATTTATTGACAATAGATGACAATACTGATGGGAAACTCTTAAAGTCCTTACATTTTACAGACAACAGTAGTCATCCATTGAAAGAAAAAGAATAAGACCTCCTATCGACAGTTACCACAGTTCAATTTATGACTTTAGTCACCTATGTCCCCGTCCAAAGATGGAGGCCATTGCTTAGGCATTTTCTATTTAAGTGGTAGCAGGCGGAGTGACTGTTTGAATTATGATGAACATTACATGTTTTCTAAGAGCTTCATTTCAATGGATGTTTCTTCTTTCTTAATATCCATGCTAAAGATTCTAAGCAATCTACTGAGTTTGAGCATGAATCATACCGGCTCCTTTGCATACCCGACAATCAACCAATCCTGTCTCTTGCTTCATTTTACCATCATCACAGAAAACACATTTTGTACCACCTGGTCAGTAAACAGGAAAAATTTTAAAAATAAGCAAGTTCCTTTAAGACAGGAGGGGGAAAATTTATGACTGCTTTGTTGTAGATTGTTAAAAGAAAATACACTGTGTAAGTTGACTTCTACCGACAGCCATGATTTACAAAGTGCTAAAGGTCCACTTAAATGCTTGGGAAACTAGAAGTCCATGTAAATGATCAAGAAGTTGCTATAATGGGAAAGAACACATCTAAGAACTTCGCAGCACAGACTGACAAAGGTTCCTAAAACCTCAAAGGGAGCCTTGAAAGAAGGTGGAAGGGAGAAATTTAAAGAGATTCACGTGCTTATATGCTCAAAAAACAAGAAATTTCACGTGAATTATCAATGAAGCGATATGTGGCCCTTTCCCGGAAAGTTTGGATTTAAATATCAAAAGACAAAATTTAATGTGGGCCTGATGGATTGAAGACCCAACACTCGTTTTGAAATGGAAAAGTTGGACCATTAGGGCTGTTACAGGCTGTCACATAAAGGCAGAGGTTTTGACCATTCTGGCTGACATTAGAAGGTCTCCTGTGGTTTATGGAGAATAATTGTGTAGCAATCCAAGAATCCTAAATGCCAACATCTGAGAGACTGCATGTTCCAAAATGTACTCCAGACAAAATTTGAATTGAGACAATTTTAGTACTTCGACTTGATCTTGTTAATATAGAAGTGGCGATCAGGTTAGATAAGTGATGTCCAGCATTGTTGATTCATTAGTTTGTACCTGTTGGTGTATTCCATTCCCATAGATACAGCTGTGCACCTAGGTATTAGATCTCACTACCTTTTTCTTCAAGGAACAAAACCATAAATATAACACAGAGAATGGAACAGAGTTTTTTGAGTGGCCTGAGTCAACTAGTGTCATGCTCAACTTGAGTAGATCTCATTAGGTTGAGATGGAGAGGATCTACTGGGTGACAGGGAGGGTTCAGAGCATCAGCTTTTAAAGTGCTTTAAGAAAGCTTTTCACTCGACTTGGTTTGGAGGTTTTCTGGCTTTTGGAACAAACATTTGTGCCAAGTGCCGACCATTCCTCAAGGAAACACTGGCAGTTAACAAACGTCATTCTGTAGAATAGATGAGTTCTGTGGAACATTGTTTCATGTTGCTAACAAACAGTGGATAATTAAACCTTAGTAAATCTCCAATAAATGTACCAAAATAAACCCTATATTTGACTAAATACACTAAGGCTATAAATCTTAAATAACTTGACCAAATAGTATTGAAAATAGCATGAGAATGGGCCTATCTAAAGCTAACCTAATGGGCTATCAAATAATCTGGATAGCCTGAGCCTTGCGTTCCCACACGCACAAGTTGTGCACCATAATTTTACCTAGTTTCCCTGCAAACAACAGGTTCGAGGCATAATGCCTTAAAAAAATGTTGATGCAAAACACACAAACAAATCCTATACATTCAAAGTCAAGCACTAATGTTGATGAAAAACACATAAACCAATTCCATACCTTCACAGTCAAGCGTTAAGGACAAACTACTGTTTAGGACCTGTTGTCAAAGTAAATGCGTCCTTAGTCCTTCCATTTACTTTACAAAGTAGGCCTCTAGGGGTCTTACTTGGCCAAATTCCTTATGACTAATAGTGATTGGAATGCATTACCATGGATATACCATTTCTAGTGCATCATGGACATTTCTAAGAAATATGTCAAAATGACCATTGAAGAACCCCTGAGGTTTGTGTTTTCATCCATATTTCTAACATATGGGTTCACCAACCCATTAGTTTAGTCATTCTGCACATATACCTGGTTATTTCATAGAAAATGCATCGCATTCATTCAGAGGAATTTTAGTTATTTTCTATAGATGACCTCATGTCTACTTGTGGTCTATATTTGAAAATTGCATGTCCAAGTTAGTTCTCAAAATAAATTTCAACCATGTGGCCAATGAGATCAATTGGATGGTCTATTGTGTTTTAGTCGTTTTACAATAAAACCAACATGAACTTCCAAAACATAACTATGATATCCCAGGGGAGTATTTGAGGAATGTGTGGCTCAAAACCATCCAAATCAGGTGTAAAAAGAGCAATCATAGTTAAATCTGCATTATATGGCTTTCTATCCAATTTGATTTGAATCATCCACAGACAAAACATAGAGGAGAAAATTACCATTTCCACCACACCTCTGACATGGAACGGGATCCCCCTGGAAAAAGGAAAAAACAAACATTAAAAAAAATATTTCAAGGGAGAGAAATACTGAAGATGTAAGCCCTTAGAACTTAAACTGTTGACATGTGAAGAACCATGAATTAAATGGCTGAACAATGACTGATATACACTATCAGACAAGTGGGTAGGTGGCCCTATTATAAATCAACAATGGACCAAAGAAGTACACAAGAATAAAAATTATTAATATTTGAATTTGAGATGAAACTTGTGCATGTCAACGTTGGTTAAAGACTTAGTGACTTGGTTCAAACAAGTTAGTCTTGAAATTGAGAAAGGTCATGTACAAGCTGGGGTTGACTGAGTCGACTCATCCATTTCATGGGTGATTCAGAGTGGAATGACTCATTTATAATTCCATACCAGACGAGATTGCCTAGACTTGAATCCAAGATGACTCAGTGACAAGGATGTCCATCTGTCCTGCATCAGCTAGGATTGTCCAAGTCTTGACTTCAACTCCAAACCATCATTCAAAAGTGATAACAATGCTTGTGTCCTTCAGTTTAATATGTTCTACAACTTGCTTCATCTGCAATGCATCTCAAAACTTGCAGAATTCACAGTGGAGTACAGTTATGCACTATCTATAGTTAATGAGCCATGATAATATTTTCTAGAAGTCTGACCTATTAATTATTCATCATGCTTCAAATCATTAAAAGACACTGTGGTATGAAGAAACGAAAACCCAAATCATTAATGACTTTCTCTCTTTTGAAGATTTAGAGTCCTAGAAGCTTCAAGACAAAAAATGAAATATAAATATATATACATATATATATATATATAAAGAAAAAGATTCATGGTGCAAGGGTTCTTTCAATCCTGGCCTTTCATTTTCAAAACCAATGATCAGATATTCAGTTTATGTTATTGGCATGATTTTTTGTATCATCAACTCGGCGCATCAATACTAGTTTATGAAGTCCCAATCGTTGAAAGGTTTCTTACACAGTTTACTTTGAAGAGAAGACGTTGAAAGATTGCAAACCGCCATTCTCACGAATTCTTCTTTCTTCCTTCCATTTACTTCTTATCGTTCTTGTTGTTCCTCTTTTTTAGTTAAAGATTTGGATAGGATGATGCGTGGCACTGAACAGGAAACTAGTGGAACGCAGAGAGAGAGAGAGAGAGAGAGAGAGAGAGATTCCTTGCTAAATAAAATAGTAACCGAAAGTTGAGTTGATTGCATCATCAGATTGAAGAATGAAAGGAAGGGAATAGAAAGCGAACCTTGAGTCCTAAGAAGAGGGAGAGAGCTATGGCCGCCAAGACACTGACAGTGACAATGAAGGTCTGGGTATCGACTGGCCTATCTACAAGGCCGAGGCTGCTGGCGGAAGCTGCCACGGACCGATTGCAAATGCGCTTATTCCTGAAAAGCAAGAGGAGCTGCTGCGGCTGCGGATGATGTTCTGGTCTTAGGGTTTGAAGAGAGATATGAGAAGGTTGACAGAAGGGCAAGTGCAATGGCAATGGCAATGGCGATGGCGTTGGCGTTGATGAGGAATTGCAAGCGGCGGAGGTAGAAGCAGAAGGGAGTGAGAGCTTCGTTAGCGTAGCTGTGGTTGTTGCCATCTCCCTTCCCTTCCTTTCTATGGATACGGATGGATGGCTTGTTTGGATATTTGAGCCGTTGTTTCATCACGGTTACAGTAGAGCTCGGCTGCACCATCTTCCGGTGGACCCCACTCCACTTGTAGGCTCGCCACATGAAGTTCACTCCCTCCAAAAACTCCAAGAGACAAGAAGAGGCGTTCAGGATAAGATCTCTTCTTTCGACTTTTAAATATATTATTTTCCTGGTTAATTTCTCGTTTAAAACTATTTTATGACATATATATATATATACATGGGCGTTGGTTTAATATGAGCGCCCGCGTGGAGAGAATTTAGTGTAGAGGACGTTCTAGTTACACAATGTTTGTATGCCCATTGCACCCATCTGCATCAAAAGCAGCGCCTACTCGCAGATGAGACGGGCTAAAGAGCAGTGCGATGTTTTTAATGCAGAGGCAAATTCGAAAAACACACCTTGTCCTCTGCCCTCTACCCTCTCCCTACCCACGCTCCCATCATCAGCCATATCGGCCCCATCACCTTGCAAAGGAGATGCCCTGCAAAGAACCACGATGCCCTCTACGCTCTCCCTACCCTTTGCCCTCTCCTTGCCCATGCCCCCCATCGTTAACAAAATCGTCCACATCATCCTGCGAAGGAGATGCTCTGCGAAGAACCTTCTTGCCCTCTGCCCTCTCCCTGCCCACGCTCTCCATCATCGACCGAATCATCCCCATCATCCTACGAAGGAGACGCCCTGCGAAGAACCTTCTTGGCCTCTGCCCTCTCCCTGCCCACGCTCCCCATCATCGACCGAATCGTCCCCATCGCACTGCAAAGGAGACGATGAATCGTCCCCATCGCACTGCGAAGGAGACGCCCTACGAAGAACCTCCTTGCCCTCTGCCCTCTCCTTGCCCACGCTCCCCATCTCCTGAGGTCTTAGATGTTTCTCAGCTATGACCTCTGCATGAAAAGCTAAAGCTAAACAACAAATCTAGGGAAAAACTAGTGTAAGTGTTGTCCGTATCTGAAGCTCATCTTCTAAAGGTGCAAACCATTTGATGACATTATTGCCCAAGTTGACAGTTTGTTTTAAGCAGAGAGAATGAAGGCAAACAATTGAAAGCAGTCCTCAATCACCATGCTTTCCAGTTGGACCTGTTAACGGCAATCAAGAAGCATCTTGAAAACACTCAACCTTTGCCACAACTGGTATTCAATCTATGGACGTGTAGCCTTTCTAGGACCTTCCAAATTCCAGGTTTAACTGCCTTCAAGTTGCACATGCTTTGGATGAATGACAAAGAGAATCCTCTGATACTTCAGCTACAAACTCAGATCCACTTAGGAAATCCTTCCAACAGGCCTTGATGAACATGGATTGAATGTATCTAATTTTTTCTGTGAGATGGTTGGTTGTCTCTTTATAGACTACATGTACCTAAGGCTTTTGAATTGAATAGAATGTTGAATTGAATCATGCTCAATGGGGGTTATTCAGTTTTGTACCCATAATTTCTAATTTCATCAATTAAGATTAGGAGATTAGTAGAAATCTCTCAAGTTTCATCAGGGAGTTATTTACTTTTTTCTTTTGGTTGGTGGAAGGCGTGGAAAACTCTCTTTCCTCTCTTTTCTATATGAGACATCCATGCATCCTTTGCTTCCATTCCAACGAAGTAAACATTAATTTAATCAATTTTACCTTTTCCACAATTTTTTTTATAATTAATTTACTTACTAAAAAACCCCATTTTTCCAGTAAATGATGTTTTTCTAATAGTCAGCTCCTTTTCATCTTCATCCTTTGCATTCTATTATTTTTACTCTCGTTCACATTATTTCGTCCTACCTCTTGAATAAAGTTAAATATATAGAAAAACGATGTTGGTAGAAAGTTCTTCTATTTTGTTGTGTACTTGGTTTTGGTCTTGATTTGGCTATTATGAATGGAATAAATGAATTTTGTTTTGGATCGCCAAAATAACCACTTAATCAGCTACATAAACAGTCTGCATCCTTTAGAATTTTTTTATTTTTTACTTCGTTCATTGATGGGAATATCAGGTTAACCATTTGGATGAAACAAGGATAGGTGCTCCATATAAAAAAAAAATCGGTGCATACAGTAGTAATAAAGGAGAATATGATTAGTCAAAAAATGCATTAAAATTACTCAAACGAGATGGGTTATGTCAAACAAAAGAATACATTTATATCACTATGATATTCATCAACTTTTTCCCTAGTACATGTCTTTACATTCAGAAGGCACAAAAAAAGACGAAGAAAAAGAAAAATACACAGCCTATGTGATCTTCACATCAGAAATCTATACAAACATTTGTAAATCCAAATGCTTTTTTCTCCTCTTACCACGGCATAATTGCAAAAACATCTTTTGAAAAATCTAACAATCGTTCTTTTGACATTATTCAATAATTCCACAAGCATTCCAAATTAACTGGTTCATCTAAATTTTCGTGGCATCCAGGGCTGCGCATCCGATATGCTTTGAGATCACCGATGAAATCTATGTTAGCATTTGTACTTGCACCTGTCTCCTGTGAAACGATTGATTGGTTAGAGAACTGCTCCAAGTTGCACTGATTCTTCAAGCTGGGTGAATCATAGGTGGCAGCTAATCCTCTTAGCATTGTAACTTCAGGAGTTTCGAAGCTTTGGATTGGAAAGTTTCTGACCTAGTGCAAGTACCCCAAGTTGATGAGAGTCTGTTAGTCAAATGAGCCACTGGAAACATGTTCTAAAGCCTTCCTTTCATTGAACTTTTTCTTCGGTAAAATCATAATTCTAGAGCTTTTGGAGGGTTCAAAGCTTAAAATCTATTCAAGTAAAATCACATTCTTGCAACCATCTTCAATAAATCCAAAAACAAGAGACACTGAGACAAGATTACAGACTGTATCCCATATTTCCAGCTTGATGGGCTTGTTGTCAATTGTAATCATTCTGGCTCTAAATTTAACACCAATGGTTAAGTCATGCACTGGTTGGAATCGCCTGTCAGTGAACTGTAGTAGAAGGCATGATTTCCCCACTCCTGCAAAATGAAACATAATAGCATCAAGGCAAATGGTGAAATGATCTGAGCCTTATTCCAACAAGTTCACTCTTGTTCTGCATTTCACGCGGCAGGATATTCAGAATTCAAAGAAAAGGGTAAGCAAAAGAAATTCCAGACAATATACTACAACAGAGACAACCATTGATTTCGATTTAGAAATGAAAACACATGCATGACGTACAGACGGGAAATTAAAACAAAGAGAGCAAACAAATAACAATTTACTAGTGAAAAACCAATAAATCTTGCTTTCAAAACAAGCCTGAAATCAATAATTGTTACCAAAAACAAGAAATGGGGACATGAGACCTGCATTGGTGTGCTACATGAACCATAAATGCAGCGCAAACACTATCTTGGTACTACGAGATAGAGGAAAAGGCAGTAGTTAGGGGCTAGCCTGTAGATGCACGCTTGGATGTCTGTGTGTTGGGAGGGTAGGGGGAGGCAGTGGGGGCAGGTGGACTTTCATGGCCTGTTCTACTATTGAACACTTGCCGCTACATCACATGTTCTACATTTTATGGTGATGGGCATCATGTATTCTACATACATAGAGGCCGTCCACACAAATAAGAAGATCCTTTACATTTGAAGCATGTTAGCTTCAATGAAAATACAGGCCAAAATGACATAAACTGCTCCAACTCTACAGAAACATCTAACACTTTCGCAAGGACCCAATCTAAGATTCATACAAGTTCAGAAATCCCAGTTCACCAAAACAAGAAGCTTCCGACCCGTTGCTGTTGCCAATATAACAGGCATAACACACCAAAATATAATGAAGGAAAATGGTAAAAAGAAAAAAAAACCCACAAATCTAGAGTAGAGAAAATACAATTTCTATGATCCCGACAATGGCTCAAAATTCAATACATACAAAAGGCAAAATTAAACACACACAAAAGGCAAATTTCAAAATTATAACTTAGAGCAGAAATGTACACCAAAATTTAATGAAGGAAAATGGTAAAAAGAAAAAAAAAACCACAAATCTAGAGTAGAGAAAATACAATTTCTATGATCCCAACAATGGCTCAAAATTCAATACATACAAAAGGCAAAATTAAACACACACAAAAGGCAAATTTCAAAATAATAACTTAGAGCAGAAATGAAGTTCATAGAATCGGATCTCTCAGGCAAAATGAATCCATCATTGAACACCCCGTGATAGTTCCCACACCAAGCAAGACGTGCTTCGACATCGAGCCTCCTTAGAAATCCTAGATAACCACAAATTCAAGAGGCATAACGAGTCAACTTTTTTCTCCTATCGATTCCAATTCCATAACACAAATACATAAATCAAAACCCCAACCACCATTTCTCCCACAAAAGGCCGCCAAATCCCTCCAATCCCATAAGATTCAACATTCTAGAAAACCCATAAACCCGTACCTACAAAACCCCTAAATCCACCCAAAATCAATCAACGGAGAAACAGAGAAATAGTGAACAAAAGCTTGCCAGTATCGCCGATAATTATATACTTAAAAAGGTAAGCATAAGACATAGCTGCTCAGATCTCCCTACCAATCCACCTAAAAAGATGTTGCGAAATCGAGAATCGAGAATGCGGAGAAGATCGAAGAGAGGAAAGAAGAAAATGGTCGATGATGGAAGAGATCTGATTATTTTAGGGGAGAGAGAGAGAGAGAGAGAGAGAGAGAGAGAGAGAGAGATTGGAGACTTTTTGAAGCCAAGTTCAAGAGAGACAGCAGAAAGAAGAGGTGTTATCAAACCGACCAAGAAATAGCGTAATCAGTTAAACGCCTTGCAATCCCAACCGACTCTTCGCAGGGCGTCTCTTTCACAAGGCAATGGGGAGCGTGGGTATAGAGAGGGCAGAGGACGTTGAGGTTCTTCGCAGGGCATCTCCTTCACAGGGCGATGGGGCCAATTTGGCCGGCACTGGGGAGCATGGGCAGGGAGAGGGCAGGG
>JAYJMB010036846.1:0-33870 GCA_036873735.1 Pouteria campechiana | reverse complement strand
TGGTATTTTCCGAAGGCGACCAATTTCGGTCATGTCATTCCATTTGCATTTATTTCTTCCTCATTATTTACTGTGCCCGATCTTTTCGCATTTTCAGCGATCCTCAAACACTTCATTTAAAGGTCACTTTATAATTTATTAAAGTGAAATGAGTTGTAGATGTTTTGAAAAGCTCCCATCAAGTCTAACCCTTTGACCATTCACCTCAAATGACATAGTGAGATTTGCCCAATCACAAAGGATAGGACAAAGAGTCCTCAACAATCATACCCCCAGCACTACATTTGCTCCCTTAATATCAATAGGATATAATGTTACTTCACCAATATACCCTTGTATTTTCAGTTGCACATTCTTACAGATTCTAGTGCATTGCAATTGATTTCCATCCACTACTATTACCAAAAAAATGGTTACCTTTTCAATATCATAATCCACTCTCTTAATTGCTTTATGACTTATGAAATTATGAGAGCTAGCACTATCAATCAAAATTACTACCACTCTAGTTTAATTGTCCCCTTCACCTTCATTAAATGAACCAAAGACACTAGAAAGTGCATTTATAAAGATTTCAGGAGATCCTCCTTCTCTTCCTCAATTTCCAAATTTTCCTCTACCTCCTCTTAAGTAACTTCCTTTTCTAATTGTAGCAAGAAAACTCAAGGATTGCTATATCTATGACCTGGATAAAACTTATCATCACAATTGAAGCATAGACCTCGCGCTTGCCTAGATTTCATTTGCTCCCAAGTCAAACACCCACTGAGCAATCTCATAAAATCTTTAGATTTTTGCATCACTTCTTCCTTTGGCTTATCTCTCTACCCAATCATAGGAAGTTTTTTTTCCTTTAGTGTTCTCTGTGACTTTTAAAATGATTCCATTTTTTATACCATTGTCACACATATTTTCCTTTCTCTTCTATCTTTTGTACCAATTCCATGGCTTCCCATAAGATGCTTGTTGATGAGAATGTAAAATGCCATATTTTATTTTCTTAATAATTAGTCCTTTACACTTATTTGATGCCTAAATTCACTCATTATTCTTATATTTTGATTTAGGACATAAACGTACTTATTAGGAGTAAAACAAAGCTAATTGGATGATTTTGGATAACTTCAATGTTACCTCAAGGATACTTTTGGCGATGCTATATTTGGTGTGTTTAGAAGAGAGAAAAGAAGATAAAATATAAGGAAAAGATGAGGCCCAAAGGATGGAAAAAATGACTAATGTAAAGGAGCTAAAATGCAGGTTGTAGAGGCTGTAGAGAAGATAGCAAGCTGGCACCAGTGGCGGTCTAGTAAATTTATGAATTTTCTGCATTACGTATTTTTAGGGTTTTTTAGACAAAAATTAGGAGAAAAAAGCCTCAAAATTAATATACTGTGAGATTTAATTTATTTTTATTATTCAATTTATACTTTGGGTATTGAATATTCTTCAATGCTTATTTTCATAATTGCTGTGTTTAATTGCTAAGAGGCCTACTAGTTAATTATTTATTGAAATCTATTGCTAGATTAGATATAAAATTCGTAATTGTTTGATCACTCTTATCTATAAGGCAACTAGGATTTAATAATTTACTATGTTAGGGATTATTAAATCTTAGAAGAAATATTTTACTGAATTAAATGCAACCACATGTGTTTGTATTATTTAACTTTACCAATTTTTATAAATCTTAAAGCTACAATTAGATTAAACCTCTAGTGCATATCTAAGGTTATTTAATAGTTAGGGTTAATTGGATCACGTGTTTCTAATTAATTATTTTGAAGGAGAGATACGAAAATTTGTTCTAATGGTAAATATTCAAAGTATGAATTAATTTATGCTTATATGATGATCAGTTATGAGATTCTGATGGTGGATGTCAACTAAGACTAAGGTTTATTTCTTTGATTGATCTCTTTTACAACCGCTATTTTTATTACACTAAACGCACCCCATTCTCGTTCACATAGCATAAAATTAGGCTAGATACTCTTCGTTGGATTGACCCTTACTCGCACTATTACAGGTAATTTAATCAAAGTATAGTTTCTAAATTTGGTTGCCTAAAACAACACATCAAATTTTTGGCTCCATTGTAGAGGAGTAATTCTAGTTAATTTTTGTGCTTTAGTGATCTTTATTTTGTTTTTGAATTTTTTTCTAAATTTTTTCCTTATTTATTTTTTAGAATTTATTTGATTTTCTTGATTGTTTATGACTGTTACTCGATCTTCTAATCAAGGTGATTTGCAGTACAAGATAGAAATAGAGAGAACTTTGCACAAGTTAAGGAGAGAAACTTGGAGAATTTCTGACTCAGCAAAGGAAGAAGTCATGGCTGGAAATCAAACTTTGAAAGAACTTACTGCCCCTGATTTGAATCAACAACCCTTATGCATAACATTTCCTACTTTAAATGCTACCATTAATTTTAAATTAAAATTTGAACTAATACATTTCTTACCCACTTTTCATGGTCTTGCAAGTGAAGATCTCCACAAGCATCTCAATGAGTTTCATGTGGTATGTACAAGTACGAAACCCATGGGGGTAATGGAAGAGCAAATTAAATTGAGGGCCTTTCCATTTTCTTTGAAGGATTTGATTAAGGATTGACTCTATTATCTACCATCTAGAAAATTACAACATGGAATGAGATGAAGAGATTGGTTTTAGAGAAATATTTCCTAGTTTCAAGGGTGGCCAATATTTAGAAGAAAATTTGTGGTGTGAGATAGCATAGTGGAGAATCCCTATACAAATATTCAGAGTGTTTTAAAAAATAATGTGAATGCTGCCTTCATCATCAAATTAGTGAGCAACTACTCATCCAATATTTCTATGAGGGCCTTCTTCCTATTAAAAGAAGCATGATTGATGCTGCTAGTGGAGAAGCTTTAGTAGATAAAACTCCTGAAACTGTAAGAAATTTGATTGGAAACATGGCAACCAATTCATAATGATTTGGCACTAGACTTGACTCTCCATTAAGGCTTTTTATTGAGTTAAATGTTTCCTCCCTTGAGTAATAGATTGTAGGTCTAACTTTTCTTGTTTGTCAAATGGCTATATGTAATATGCAAATGGAGAAAACTTGTGGAATTTATTTAGTAGTAGGTATCAAACTGATATATGTCCAACTCTTCAAGAGGAACCTATTGAGCAAGTGAATTGGACAACAACAAAGGAAGTATAATCCTTATTTGAACGCATACAATTCAAGATAGAGGAATCACCCCAATTTCAGCTATGGGAATCCACAAGCAAGTCAGCCTATCACTCAAAATTGCCCATGTTTCCAATAGTATCAGTAGCCATACCCACCTAGACAACAACAGGGATAAACTTCTAACTCTGGTATGTCTTTAGAAAATATTTTAAGTTCTCACCATTAATACTTTGCAATTTTAACAGAAAATGAGAACTAGCATATAGAGTTTGGAGAACCAAGTAAGTCAAATGGCAACCATAATCAATTAGCTAGAGGCTCAAGGTTTAGGGAAATTACCCTCTCAAATGGTGGTGAGCCCAAAGAAAAATGCAAGTGTAATATTTTAAGAAGTGACAAAGAGGTTGATATTCCAGTAAAGGTGACTTCTACACCAACGGAGCAAGAAAAGAAGAAAAATATTATTGCAAAGAAGGATATTTGCGATAGCAATGAAATAACTCAACGTAAGTTTCCACCTCTTTTTGAATATAAGCCAATACCTCCTTTTTCTCAGGATTTAGTAGAATCTCACAAAATTAAGAACTACAAAGATTTCTAAGAGATTTTTCATAAATATGAGGTAAATATTTTACTTTTTGATGCCATTAAATAAGTACCTTGTTATGCTAAATTCCTAAAAGAATTGTGTACAATAAAGAGAAAATAGAAACTTAAGGCATTTAAAAAAGTGAGAGTAGGGGAGAATGTTTCTACAATCATTCAAAGAAAACTTACTACAAAGTGCAAATATCTAGTTATGTTTACTATTGCTTGCATGATAGGTAATACTAGACTTCAGAAGGCCTTTTTAGATTTACGAGCTTCCATTAATGTCATGCTATATTCTTTATATACTTCTTTGAAACTTGGACCTTTAAATAACACTAATATTGTGATTCAACTAGCTAATAGATCCAATGCATATCCAAAAGGTGTAATCAAGGATGTTCTTGTGCAAGTTAATGACTTGGTTTTTTTAAGCTAATTTCTATATGCTAGATATGGAGAAGTGTGAACAAACTGCTCCTATTTTATTGGGAAGACCATTCCTAAAGACATCCAAGACCAAGATAGATGTTCATAGTGACACACTTACCATGAAATTTGATGATGAAATTATTAAGTTTAACATTTATGATGTTATAAAATATCTTGATGATGATAATCCTATCTATTCTATTAATGTAATTAATTCTTGTGTACAGAAAATTTTTGAACTTGATGGAAAAGATGAATTGAAAGTTGCCATTAGTAAACATCTTGAGAAAGAGAATGAGGCATTACCTTTGAGTACTAATTTGCAGGAAACTGTTGCAGCATTAGATAACTTTCTGAAGTCACCAAAATTAGGAATAATCCTTATAATGAGTTTCTAGTTTCTAATAAGAGCCTTTTACAATCCATTTTATAGGCATCCATTCCAAATTTGAAGTCTCTTCCTAGTCACTTTGAATATGTGTTCCTTGGAGATATAGGAACTTTACTAGTGACCATCTTGAGTATACTAAATGCACTATAAGAAGAAAGGCTTGTGGAGGTTTTGAAGAAGCTTAAGATGGCTATTGGGTGGACAATTACAGATATTAAAGGAATTAGCCCGTCTACATGCATACATCAAATCTTACTTGGAGAGGGAGCAAAACCTTCTCGTCAACCACAAAGCAAATTAAACTCACCCATGATGAATGTAGTAAAAAAAGGAGATCCTTAAGCTTTTTGAAGTTAGAATGATTTATCCTATTTCAGATAAATTTAAGTAGCTCCAAAAACGATAGGAATAATTATTGTGAAAAATTAGAATAATGAATAGGTTCCTACTCGTGCTTAGAATGGGTGGCGAGTTTGTATAGATTATAGAAATTGAATGTTGTAACTCGCAAGGACCACTTCCCTTTGCCTTTTATTGATCAAATACTTGAAAGGTTAGATGGACATTCTTACTATTGTTTCTTTGATGATTATTCAGGTTATTTTCAAATTGTAATTACTCCAAAAGATCAAGAGAAGATGACTTTCATAGACTTTTGTTTATCACCGAATGCCCTTTGGCATTTGCAATGCCCCAACCACTTTCCAGAGGTGTATGATTAGCATATTTTTAGATTATATTGAGCAAATTATAAAAGTCTTTATGGATGATTTTATAGTTTATGGAGACTCCTTTGAAAATTTCTTGCACAACCTTACACTTGTTCTTCAAAGATGCATAGAAACTGACCTTGTTTTAAATTCTGAAAAATGTCATTTCATGGGTGAACATAGTATAGTTTTGGTCATGTTATTTTATCTGGGGGAATTAAGCTAGATAAAGCTAAAGTTGATATTATTCAATCTTTACCTTATCCCACTAATGTGTGGAAAGTTCATTCTTTTCTTGGACATTTAAGCTTTTATTGAAGATTTGTCAAGGACTTCTCCAAAATAGCATTACCTTTATGCAAGTTGCTGTAAAAGGATGTGACTTTTGAATTCAATGAGATATGTAAAAACATGTTTGACAAGCTGAAGGAACTGTTAACTTCAACTCTAGTTATTCAACCCCCTAATTGGAATATCCCTTTTGAGACAATATGTGATGCAAGTGATTATGTAGTAGGCGTTGTTTTGGGTCAGAGAATTAGGAAAGCATCTTAGACCATTTATTATACTTCAAGGACTTTGAATGATGCTCAGAGAAATTATTCTACCACCGAGAAAGAACTTCTAGCTGTTGTCTTTACTTTAGAAAAATTTTGATCTTATTTGCTTGGTACTAAAGTCATTGTTTAATCTGATCATGCAGATCTTCGCTATTTGATGACAAAGAAGGAAGCAAAACTAAGGCTAATAAGGTAGATACTTCTCTTGAATGAATTTGAATTGGAGATCAAAGACAAAAGAGGGATAGAAAATAGTGTTGTAGATCATTTGAATCGTTTAGTTCATATAGAGGATGAACTTCATTTGCAAGAATTTTTTTTTTTGATGAGCAATTATTCTCTACGAGTAAGATACTACCTTAGTATGGGAATATGGTAAATTATTTGGTCACTAATACTTTACCTTTTGTTTTGTCTAAGAATCAAAGAGATAAGATCAAGAGCAACGCATGTGTGGGATGACCCATACTTATGGAAGCATTGTACAGATTAAGTGAATAGAAGGTGCGTTCCTAAAAATGAATTTATTCTATACTCACCTTTTGTCATTCTTATGCTTGTGGAGGTCATTTTGGAGCTAAGAGGACAGGGAGAAAAGCGTTAGAGTATGGATTTTATTGGCCAACTTTATTTTGAGACTCATATTCCTTTTGTAAGTTGTGTGATTAATGTCAAAAGATAGGTAATATATCCCAAAAGAATGAGATGCCACAAAACCCCATACTATTTTATGAAATTTTTGATGTTTAGGGCATTAATTTCATGGGACTGTTCCCTGCATCTTTTAGTTATGTTGATATCTTACTTGCTATTGACTATGTTTCGAAATGGGTGGAAGCTAAATCCACCAAGACTAATGATTCTAAAGTTATTATAAAGTTTATCTGATATAACATATTCTCCAGGTTTGGAATTCCAAGAGCTCTAAGTGATTGAGGCGCTCACTTCTGCAATCGAACTATTGAAGCTTTGCTGAGAAAGTATCATGTGATCCATAGGGTTCAAATGCTTATCATCCACAAACCAGTGGACAAGCTGAAGTATCAAATCGAGAGATCAAGTTCATCCTTGAAAAGATAGTTAATTCAAATAGAAAAGATTGGAGTTTGAGTTTGGATGATGCTTTATGGGCATACACGACAACATATAAAACACCCATTGGCATGTCACCTTATCTCTTGGTGTTTGGGAAACCATGCCACCTACCTATTGAATTAGAACACAAGGCTTATTAGGCTATCAAAAGTTTAAACATGAATATGTGTGGAAGTGGGGAGCATAGGAAGTTGCAACTACAAGAGTTAGAGGAAATTTACAATGATGCCTATGAAACTTCAAGGATTTACAAGGAAAAGACAAAGGCTTTTCATGACAAGATGATCTCTAGGAAAGCGTTAAAAGTTAGCAAGAAAGTCCTTCTATACCATTCACGGCTTTGTCTATTTCTAGGTAAGTTACGTTCTCGTTGTAATGGACCTTTTGTTGTTACTAATTTTTTCCTTACGGTACAGTTAAAATTCAAAGTTTGGCAACTTTCAAAGTTTTCACAATGAATAGTCATAGACTTAAACCTTTCTATAAAGGACTACAAACTAAGAATGTGGTAGAATTAGATCTTGAGAAACCAGTTTATATTGATTAAAGGAGAAAGCATTGAGTTGAGTCAACGACTAGACACAAAAGCACTACTTGGGAGGCAACCTAGGAGAGTTTATGTTTCTTTTACTTACTTTCTTCTTATTTCTACATTCATATTTTGGTTATTTTTGTCTCTTCTTTAAATTTCACCTTACACTAGGGAAAATGTAAGTTTTAAGTGTGTGGGAGGTGATTTAGGTTTAGGTTATGTTTTTTTTGTGTTTTTGTTTTATAAAAAAAATTGAGACAAAGAGTTAGTACTGCCCTTTATTTTGGTGGTCTCTTATGATTTGAGGTTGAGGATGTCACGAGCAAGATTCAACTAAGCTTGAAAAATTCATAACATGATTGATTAAGTAACCTTCAAATTTGTAATTGCTAGGTTTAGTTATTTTCCTTGAGAATGGTGATGACTAAATTTTGTGGACAATAGCTAGTGAGATTTTGAGCCTTTTGATTGATACGTCCACATCAATTTCATTTTTTTTCATGAGAGTTATTCTTCAATGGATTTATTTTTCTAGAACTTGCCTTGATTCTCTTTAAGATCACATTAATATATGCATGCATAAATATGATTAAGGTCTTCTTTGTTAGGAGCCAAATAGTCTACCTTGTGATTAATTTTTTCTTTTGTTGAGCCCCTTTCAGCTTTATACACTTTTATTTTGAACCTATGTTACAAGCTAAAAACCCAAAAAAATAATATTTTTACCTAAGCCATAGAGCTAGTGGAACACGGGTCTTCATTATTCTATGTATGGGTGTACAAGAAATAAAGAGTGGGAGTGTTTGGATTTGCGGTATGACTATGATTGGTGAAAGGGAACATGCACTTATTCTCAATTAATGAGTTTCAATATAAAAAGAGAGAGAGAAGAAATTGTTTATATTCATAATTCTTCCAAAAACTTGAAGAAAAGGGTTTGTTTATACATCATATACACAAGGAAAGAGGGTGCTAAATGAAATGATTGGTTTCACATATCTTATATATTCGAGCTTGATTTGATTCATTTGTGTTTTACTATTTTCAATGGCTTTTGAGCTACATTCTCAATTATTTCCACCTTATCCTTAAACCCCATTGCAACCTTTGAAAAGTCATTATGATTGATAGCAGATCATCTCCATTGGAATGAATTTGAGCAAAAAATATACCCCTCAAACATATGAGAGAAGAGTGTTTAATTCTATGAGGGTCTACATATTTAGTTCATTTCATATTCAAGAAAAAATGCTAAATAAGTGATTATAAGTTGTATAAGAATGATTTGTTCATGACGTGTTATGAGTTTTGAAGAGTCTGGTTGTTCTTCATTTATAACAATCGCCACCTTGATGTTTTTTTTGGGAGAGTGAAATTGAGTTTTGCTTGAGGATGAGCAAAAGTTAAGTGTGGGGAAAATTGATGAGAATATAAAATGTCATATTTTATTACCTTGATAATTAGTTTATTACACTTATTTGATGCCTAAATTCACTCATTGTTCTTATATTTTGATTTACAACACAAATAGAGTTTTTAGGACCAAAACAAAGCTAATCGGATGATTTTGGACAACTTCAATGTTACCTCAAGGGTATTTTTGGCAATGCCATATTTGATGAGTGTTTTGAAGAGAGAAAAGAAGAGAAAATGGAAGGAAAAGATAAGGAAAAATATGACTAATGCAAAGTAGCTAAAAAGTAGGCTATAGAGGAGACAACAAGCCGGCACCATCAATGCCAAAACCCACGACCACCACCATGACTAGACAGCAAGGTGGCGCCACTAGCTCCAGCGATGGTCCAATAAATTTGTGGATTTTCTACATTGCATATTTGCAGGGTTTTTAAGCCAAAAGTTAGGGTTTTGAGGACTTTTACCACTGTCGTTTTTGATAGTTTTGAAGGGGAGAAAAGGGGAACTTGGGAGGTTTTCTTTAGGTGTATGGAATTCATCTCTCTTTTCTTTTCTTTATTTGGTGTTTTTATGGCCTTGCGTGGCTAAACTTTTATCCTTGGTTTAAGGATACAAAAGCCTCTGAATCAACATGCTTTGAGATTTAATTTATTTTTATTTTTTAATTTATACTTTGAGTATTAAATATTCTTCTATGCTTATTTTCATGATTGTTGTGTTTAATTGCTAGGAGGCCTACTAGTTTATTATTCATTATAATCTATTGCTAGTTTAGATATCAAATCCATAATTGTTTGATCACACTTATCTGAGAGGCAATTAGGGTTTAATAATTTATTTTGACAGAGATTATTAAATCTTAGAAGGAATATTTAACTGAATTAAATGTAATTGTGTGTGTTTGTGTTATTTAGCTTCACATTTACAAATCTTAAAGCTATTATTAGATTAAACCTCTAGCACATGTCTAAGGTCGTTTAGTAGTTTGGCTTAATTGGATTGTGCATTTCTAATTAATTATTTTGAACAAGAGATAAGAAAATTTGTTCCAATGGTGAATATTCAAAGTATGAATTGATTTATGCTTGTGTTGATGATCAATTACGAGATTCTGATGGTGCATGTTGACTAAGACCAAGGTTTGTTTCTTTTATTTATTTCTTTTACAACTATTATTTTCAGTACATTAAAACTCCCTATTCTTGTTCACATAACTTAAAATTAGGCTAGATACTCTTCATGGGATTGAACCTTACTCACACTACTATAGGTAATTTAATTGGAGCATAGGTTTTTAAATCTGGTTGCCTACGATAGCATATCACTGGGTGCAAGAGTTTCAACTTAACTCTTATTTCATCCTTTAGACCACCGATAAAGCTCCCTAGAAGAATTTGATTTGGCCATCTGATCACCATATTAGACAATTTTCAAATTCCTTCAAATACTAGGAAACTGATCCTTATTGCTTGATCTTAGATAGTAACTCATTGAAATCAACATAATTAATAGATCCAAATCTATTACATGATGCCTAATAAAATCCTAGCTATTCCCCTTGGTTGTGTGATCTTTTTTACCATTGGACCCAGAAAGTAGCTTCATCATTGAGATGATAAGAAGCTAGTGCTACTTTCATTCAATTTGGTATTTGATACAAATCAAAGTAGTATTCCGCACTGAACAATCATGGCGAAGGATTCACACAAAAAAAAAGGAAAATCCAACTTGTTAGGATTATTATGTATGATTTTGATGATAATAAAACTTGTATTAAGATAAATAAAATATGATTAAATTGTTAACAATTATAAGCATAATTATGAGTTGATAAATATTTATTGATAATGTGAAATATATATAATCATAAATGTTTAATTATTTAAGCATACAACTTTCTCTCATGGTGCACTTAACTTTAATTACTATTCTTTAATGTGTTAATTTGTTGAATCATATTCAGAACTATACCTTATTGATATATCATATTATGTGCCTAAATTGAGATGTATATTACCCTTGATCCATAGCACGTGCTCATCGCATGAGGATATATACATTTTGATTATATGATACTAACAATGTAGCAAGTGCAAAAACTTCTAAGAGTAGAACCTCAACCAACTACTATATTTCAAAAGAATTAAATTGAAGATCATATTATTATAAGAAAGAAAAAAAAGGAAGAAGAGGCTTTGAAGACAAACAACAAGAGAGCTTGCATTGTCTGTAAAGTTACAGAGAGAATCCTCCATGGACAAATACAATGGAAGAAAACAAGGCTTTGAAAACGAGCTACAAGAAGTTTGCTTTGTCTATAAAATTTAATGAAAAATCTTCATAGACAAATATAATAATCAAAATAGTTGAAGACAAAGCCATGATCATAGAGCTTAAACTGCAGATCATCTATTAAGACATAGTAAGAAGAAGTAATTCCATCATGGACTCCAATAAATGAAGAAAGAAGAAAGATAAAGAAATAGCCGCCCAAATAATCATGCACAACGAGAAAAGACTTTGTCTGACCAGCAAAATAAGAAGAAAGAATTTGTCTAAGGGTAAAAAGGTAAGATGTAAAGATAAAGTAGAACAACTTCATTTGAGCAGAGACAGGCAAATCAAAATGAAGTAAGCAAGAAGTTGTAGAGACAAACTTCATTTATTGCTCAAACAAATGCAAAAAAAATGAAGAATTCAACTTCTTCTATGGGATAAAATTCGTCTGTTACTTACTATAAACAAAGTAGAAGATGAAGTAGAAGCAATATAGTGAGCATAGAAGAATCTGTATAGATAAAGTAGTTGCTTGGATAAGTGGACTTCAATGCATAAGCACATTCATCTACCACTTACTATAGACAAATTTATAGACGAAGTGCAGAGCCTAATTCATCTAAGAAAAAGTAAAGTAGATTCATCCTTCACTTTCTATAGACAAATGTGGAGCAAAAGAAGAACACCTTACTTCATCTATTTGAGAAAGACAAAGTAGAGTTTATTTGTAGATCAGTTTGACTTCATCTGTGGTGCCAGAATTCATTTGTTACTTACTATAGACAAATTATATTCACTTTAATAATAGAAAAATCTATGGGATAATTCATCTAAGACTTATGATAGACAAATGTAGATAGAGAGAGGCCATGACTTATCAAAGTTTAATTGATTTATGTGACTTGTATCTAAATAGCATCTATACCCATGCTTTTATTGTGCAGATATATTTCAGTCACCATTTTAGGTAATAAGCGACGCTGCAGGTTTTCCAACTGTGACAAGTTAAATAAGAAACATCTTTTAACACAACTTATTTTCCTCTCTGAACGACGTTGCAGCAGCTCGAGATAAATCATAAGGCATGCACTCCAATGGTAGAAATCACAACAGTCTTCTATATTTAAAGCTACTCTCATTCCTGCATCATTTCCAACATACTTCTCTATAATGGTCAAGTTTCTAAAGATCTATGTAAGGAGATGAGTTGGATGACTCATAGGTGGTGAAGGAATGCTTTTCAGATGAGCTTGACCTTATGAAAATTCTTCCACCCATGACTAAGAGCTTAAGCCATTATCTATCATTTATGAACTTTAATTTGCATCTCTTTATGACCACTGAGTTTATATTTTGGGAAGATCTTTTTGTATTACTAGAGTTGTAATAGATCTCATCTTCCCCTATGCTTAAATGTATATTAGTTTTCTAGTTAATTTGAAAACCAATGAGTTTGTGGTGAACTCGAGAAAACTGCATTGTATGAGTTATTGGTGAGCTTTAGAAAACTAACCACATTGTATGAGTTATTGGTGAGCTCTGAAAAACTAAAAAAGTTTGCTGATGATCATAGAAACTAGTGAGTTTCTTGGTGAGCTCGAGAAAACCAAAAGAGTGCTAGAAACACTTTATTTATGCCCCTTGAAGCTGGAATCCAAAAGAGTATTAGGAACATTATTTATGCCCCCTAGAGCTGGAATCTAGAAGAGTATTGAGAGCACTATTGTATTTCCATTATATAGGATATAGTGGAACCCAAGTCATAATGATTATATGATCTCAAAAGAGTGGATGTAGGGATGGAGTTCCTGAAACACTATAAAAATTGTGTTGTTTGTATGTGTTTGTTTATCTGCTTTATCCTTCATACACTTTACTATTTTATTATTTATTTTATAATGCACCATACACACAAGCACAAAAGAGGGAAATGGTTCAATAAGGGTTAAGCAATAAATTTTTATATATCAAATTCACCCATCCCCTCTCGGGTTAAGTCATATTATGAGACTCTACATAACCGACCTTAAGTTGGAAGCCACCTCGACAGATTTATTTCTCCTTCCACCTCCTCAATCTCGATTGGTTTTTACGAACTCTCTTGATCAATAGAATTTTGGCCTTGCCTTGAATCTCCATTTCTAGATTATGTCATTAACTCAAGGATTTGGCTCCAATTTATGCTCTAAGAGCTCCATCTTGCCACAAATTTGTAACTACAACTCCTTTTGAACTTCCCCGACTCATCATGATTATGATTGCCTCTAGCCATCACTTGATGTTGAAATCAATTTGAGATTAGCCGATCATTCTCACTTTGATACCTTGATAGGAATCGAATTTTGGGTAGGCTAGTTTGAGCTTGCCTAAGCTCCCAAGCCTATTGCATAGGAATTTCTAGAAAATTAACACCTTACATTGCAAATCTTGATTCTTTATATTACATTTCATATACTAAAGTCTCTACCTTGTACTCAACCTAACTAAATCCATATGACATTAAAGTTCTTGTCCTTTTACACTTGTCACAAATGATTTAATAGAAATATGTCCTTACTAACTCATAGAACTCAAGCTCTTCTGTGGGGCATTTGTTTATAATTCTTTGTTTATTTGAGGTGTAACACTCTATCTCTAACACTCACATATATTACATATTCCAATGGATTGTAGTTGATTATCATTAGCTACCATGATAGGAAAGACAATAGTTTTTGCCTAACCTTGCTTCCTGTGACCCTAGATGCTGTAAGATTGATGAAGTTATAAGAGGTGCCACTATCCATAAGCACCATGAGGTTTCCCATTTATTAAACCTCTAAATTTCATAAAGTGCGTCAAAGGAACCCCTGGCAAAGCATTAATTGAGATTTATAGTGGCTCCTCAACTTCTTCATTGACCTCAATTGGATCCTCTTGTTTTGAAACAATATCCTCATTAAGATCTTCATCTAATTGTAATAAGAAGACCTTTAGATTGGTGCACCTATGGCCAAGATGGAACTTCTCATCATAGTTGAAACATAGACCCTTCTCTTGAGGGACTTTCATCCGCTTATTCATCAAATGCCTTCCGGGCAACATAAACACCTACCAATTATTGTCATTTATTGCTTCCTTAAGACAATCCTTCCATGTCATTACAGGGGGCTTCCTTGCTTCAGTAATTGTAAGTCGCACTGAATCTACTAGACCCTCATTCCTTAACCACTATTTTTACCCTTTGTTGGAAATAAATATGGGAGGATCCAAAGAGGATTTTTAAAGAGTGTTTTAGTTTTATAAGTCTATTTCAATTTATATTATTTAGTAGTTTTGTTATATGCAATATGAATTTTATTCTTATTAGGTGTGCTATGTGTAAGTTTTATTTGATATGGTTTGCTTTTTACAGTCATTCATGTACTCTATAAAAGGGTATTCAACATCCTTTGGTTTAATGCAATAAAGTATTATATTTTGTCAAAATCCTCTCTCATTATTGTTATTTTTTCCAAGCTATTTCCATGGAGATTCTACATCCTTCATGGAGATTTTGGGTCATCAAAAGTGGTATTAGAGCTAAGTTCGAGTTGGGGAATTGATGCTAGCAAGTAGTGCAAATCTTGCTAGAAAAAAGAAGGAAGAAGAGGTAGTGTGAGTTGCTATGGCATAATGGAAGTGCGGTGGACATTTTCCACTAGAGAAGAAGTTCATCTTGACAAGCTGTGACATGAGAAACAATGATGGAGAGTCAACACTTGCTAGCGCTAGAGAAGAAGGAAAACATAGTTTTTTTTTTACAACTTGTTTTGGAATTTTTTGGTGACCGAAGTTGAGATTCAGTGGGTTGAAGAGGTTGTAGGTGTTGGAGTGTGCAAACGGATTTGTTGGATGGAACAAATTGTCCACTGGATGGTTGTCAACAGCGATCGCGAAAGGTAGTAGTGGTGGCAACATAACCCATCTAGGTTTTGTCCATGAGTGCATTGGAAAGTGATGCATGGAGAATAGTGCATCGTGATGGATTGAAGGAAGCGGCCAAATTTTATGGGTCCATATCTTATGATTCAAAGATCGGATTTTAGTTTTTCAAGTGTCATTTTCTAGGTTTTGGGGTGCTGTGAATCACATGAACAATTCATATTGAATGAATCCTGCTTGTTTTTTGGTGTTTTATGTTGATCATAATGTTTGGTGAGAAGTAGATTGCAAAATGGTCAAGGATACTAAAAAGAATATTGTAGAACTAATTCAAATTAAAGTAGATAGCAGTGAACAATAATTTTATTCAACTGCAAATCCCATGTTTCGATGATCAAAATTATTATCATTGGAGCATCCAGGTGAAAGTGATAATTAGGTTTCAAGGAATTTGGGAAGTTGTAGAGAATAGTTTTTCTAAGCCTAAAGCTACAAGAAAATTGTAGTTCAAATAGAAGCTCAAAAGAAAAGTTAAAAGAAAATTGAAAGAAAGATAAGAAGGTATAGTTATTGATAAGTGAATTTTATTCACTTATATCTAGTATTGAATAAGCTTATTTAATTATTGATCCTTGAGAATTTGTATGCATTTCATGAGTTTTGGGTACGTTTTTATAGGTATGAGAATTTTATGTGCTATTCATTTATTTTTATATGTTTTTCTAGGTATAGTGGAATGTAGGAAGAAAACGAGCCAATATAATAAAAAGGAGAGTGAAATGAGTTGGCTCAAGAAAGGAGAGAATAGACCAAAGCAAAAGAAGTGGAAAATGGGCAGAAAAATGGGCGTTGCGGCTCCCACTTCCGATCACACATCCATTATAGGTAGACATTCAGGTGTTGTAGTGTTGGCGCCAGTGTAGATTTTTAGCTCCATTTCATGTTGGATTTTGGAGGTGTGAGAAGAGCTTTTCAAGGGGGGCTTTTGTGACTAGTTTTTGGGAGTTTTTGTTAGGTTTTCTTAGAGTATTTTGCAGTCTTTTCTTAGGATTTTTGGGGAGGATTTGAAGAGAAGAAGATCAAGTTTGAAGATCAAAGGAAGGAAATCATTTGCCAGGATCTGAAGTTCAATTGAACAAGGGAAGATCTTGCTATTATTGTCTTCTTTGTTTCAATTAATTTCAATCTTTGTAATTATGGATTGGGTTGGAATTCATTTTGGAATTTAAATAATGATTATGATAAGTTTTTATTAGATTACTTTGTATTTCATCATGTCTAGCTAATTTCCCTCTTTCTAGAGGGGAGATGGAGTTAATGTGATATTCTTGGATTAATCAATGATTTACTTAATTGACATTGCAATTTGGGTTATTTGTGATGTTTGATATTTAATGCTTTAATTGACTGGCAATCTATTGATTGATGTGTTTAGGGTTTGACACTCAGGAGAGATAACCTTGAATAGGATCCAGGCATCACAACGTAAATTCATAGATGACTTGGGAGGGCTTCTAGGCTTTATGAAATCATTCTAGAGAACCCTAGATCTTAATGCATTCTTAATATTCTAATATTTATAGGGATATCAAAATTAGAATGTTAGGAATAGATACTTGGTCTAATACTCAAGAGAGGGGGTCAAGTGAATTAGGATTCTTGATTTATAAACCAATGCAATGATCAATTGGTAATGAGTTGAAAGCACCATGAATAAAGCATAAATAAAATCAATCCTTTAGAGTTTTCATACATTGATTTATTTTATTCATGCTTATCAATTTTATTTGTTATTCAATTATTCATTTATCCATAATTTGGATAAAGTTAGAATTATTCAAAGTAATAGCAATGGATACTACGTTACAAAACTTAACATCATACACTTAAGGTATAATTTGTAGGGAATAGGTTTTTGGTGTCGTTGCTAGGAATTGGTGTTATTTTGATAATTCATTAATATTCTAAAATGATAATTCGAGCTTTAATTTAAAGTTTTATTTTCTTTTACTGTATATATAGTTTTTTTTCTCTTATTATAATTAATTTATTTCTTCAATTCTCAATAGTGTATGAGAAATCATAGAGATTCTGATCTAACTCCTTTTGATCCATAAATAGAGAGAATACTGTGAGAAATTTAGAGAGAGCATGATCAATAGGCAAATCAGAATCAATGGAGACCCATCAAAGATTATTTTTGACCAATGGTGAATGAAAAATATTCTGACATGGCCTATCCAGTGATCAACGCTAATAATTTTAAGTTGAAGCTGACCTTAATCAACATGGTCCATTAGAACCAGTTTGGGGGTTCACTAAGTGAAGATCCGAACATTAACTTAGCCATGTTTCAAGAAATCAATGACATAATGAAGATGCACAGAGTCCAAGATGATGCTATCAGATTGAGAATATTCCCTTTCTCACTGAGAGACAAGGCGAGAGGTTGGTTGCAAAGTCTACAACCAGGCAGTATCATGACATGGGAAGAGATGGTGGAGAACACTCTAGCGAAGTTCTTTCTTTCAGCCAAAACAGCTCAGATTAGAAGCGAAATTGGCCAATTTTGATAGTTGGACTTCGAACCACTTTATGAGTGATAGGAGAGATTTAAGGATCTGCTTTGAAGATGTCCACAGCATGGGTTTCTAGACTGGCTACAAATCCAGTTGTTCTATAGTGGGTTGAATGGCCAAATGAGAATAATAGTAGATGCTGCATCTAGAAGCTCATTAATGGCCAAGACTGCAATTGACGTATTCTAATTACTAGAACACATGGCTTCCAACACATTTTAGTGGCCTAATGAGAGAAATATGGTGAGGAAAGTGGCAGGTTGCCTTGAGGTGGACCCAATTACAACCTTGACTGCATAGATGTCTTCCTCGACACACCAAGTAGCAATAGTAAATTTAGCATCCACAGGAGTGTCTAATGCAAGAGAGTCATCTTCTTCTTCTCTTCCAATCGAGGAGTATGTCGTTGTAGATTCAAACAAAGAAGAAGTTCAATACATTAACAATAAGGGCCATAATAATTTTTGGGGGAACAACATTCAGAAACAATATTATCCTAGAAATTGGAGGAATTAAGATAATTTTCCTTACAACAATCAAAGGAAAACAATGACCCATCCTCTTGGGTTTCAACCACAACACCACTATTAGCTAGCTGAAAAGAAACCATCTTTGGAAGATCTTATGAGTACTTTTGTATAGGAGAGTCAAGCTAGATTTTTAAGAAATGAAGCGAGACTTGATAACATAGAGACAACCGTGGGGAGCATTAATGCCCCTTTAAAGTCTTTGGAGATACAAATCGGATAGCTTGTAAGCTATTCTAGCAGTTCAAATAGGGATACTTTTCCAAGTAATACGGAGAAGAACCCAAGACAACATTATAATGTTGTGATTTTGAGAAGTTGTAGAGAGTTGGAACCTCCAAGAATGCAAGAGAAGCTAAGACCTTCTTTAGAGGAAAGCCAAGATGCAGCTCAAGGAGAGAAAAATGAAGATGAGATATAGAAGCAAGAGGAACTAGAGAAGGAAGATTACCACCTAGGGAGGATTACATTTCTTGACAAGCCCACTATCTTGAAACCCGAACTTTCCCTCAGTGATTCCAGAAGAAGAAGATAGATGAACAATTCAAGAAGTTTATGGAAATGTTTAAAAAGTTTCATATCAACATTCCATTTGCGGAACCCTAGAGTAGATGCCTAACTTGTTAAATTTATGAAGAAAATAATGTCTAAGAAGCGAAAGTTGGAAAAATTTGAAATAGTGAAGTTGATGGAGGAATGTATTGCAATTCTTCACAGAAAGCTCCCTCAAAAATTAAAGGACCCAGGGAGTTTCACTATCCCCTATACTATAGGTAATTCCTGTTGTCATAAGGTATTATGTGATTTGGGAGCATCCATTAATCTAATGCCTTTGTCTATTTTCCAAAAGCTCAGACTTGGAGAGGTGAAGCTTATGACCATCACACTGTGGCTAGCTGATAGGTCTTTGACCTATCCCTGGTGAATTACTGAAGATGTGTTGGTGAAGGTGGACAAGTTCATCTTTTTAGTAGATTTTATTATTTTGGATATGGAGGAAGATCATGAAGTGCCCTTAATTTTGGGAAGACCATTTCTAGCTATAGGAAGGACATTGATCAATGTCCAAAAAGGAGAGTTGACATTGAGGATAAATGACGAGTAGGTTTAACATTTATCATTCTATAAATTTTCCTCTTGAGACTGGAACATGCAGTAGGATAGAGGTCTTAAATGAGTGTATTGATTTTGTATTTATTGATGAAAGCATTCAAGATCCTTTAGATAATTGCATTTCAAATTTAGTTACCCCGGACAAGACAAGCTTTAGAAAAGTCATGGAGCATGTTTAGCATTGGAGAGATTTTCTGTAAAAAGAACCAACAAAAAGATTGAAGCACTAGAGGAAGACTCATTCGTTGAAGAAGTGAAGGGTGCAATGGAGCATCTTAGGTATTCATATCTAGGAATTAATTCTTCTTTTCCAATGATCATTTCTTCCTCTTTAACAGGTTTGGAAGAAGAGAACCTACTACAAATCTTAAGAGGGCACAAATTGGACATCGCATGGTCAATTGAAGATATCAAGGGAATAAGCCTAGTAATTTGCATGCATAAAATTTTGCTAGAAGATTCATTCAAGCCATCAAGAGAACCACATAGAAGGCTTGACTCAACAATGAAAGAGGTAGAAGAGCTAAGGTGTTGGAGTTATTGAAAGCAGGTATGATATATGCTATCTCTGATAGTGAATGGGTAAGTTCAGTTAAATGTGTACCGAAGAAAGGTGGTACGACTATTGTCAAGAATGAAAACAATGAGTCAATTCAGACTATGATAGTCACAGGTTGGAGGGTTTGTATTGATTATTGAAAATTGAACAAATTAACTCAAAAAGACCATTTTTCTTTACCATTTATTGACCAAATGTTGGACCGATTGGCAGGACATGAGTATTACTATTTCCTTGATGGTTACTTTGGGAATAATTAGATTGTGATTGCCTAGAAGACCAAGAAAAAACTAATCTTACCTATCCCTATGGTACATTTGTATATAGGAGAATGCCTTCAGGTTGTTTAATGCTCCAACCACCTTCCAACACTGTATAATGGCAAGTGTTCATGAACGACTTTTCTATCTTTGGATCTACTTTTGATCAATGTTTGCACAATTTATCTCTTGTATTACAACACTATGAGAAAACTAACCTAGTTTTGAATTGGGAAAAATGTCATTTCATGGTTAGAGGAGGAATATTGTTGGGACATAAGGTATCCTCTCAAATATTAGAAGTAGATCTGACAAAAATACCAACAATTGAATAACTTTCACCTTCAACCATAGTGAAAGAAGTTCAAAGTTTTTTAGGGCATGGGGAGATTCATTAATGATTTTTCAAAAATTGCTAAACCATTGTGTAATCTCCTTGAGAAAGATGCTTTATTTGACTTTGATGATAACTTTTTGTAGTCATTTAACAAATTGAAGGAAAAGTTAATTTCTACACCAATCCTGACAATGCCTGACTGGAATGAGCCATTTGAGGTGATGTGCAATGCTGGCGATTTGGCTTTGGGAGAAGTTTTGGGTTAGAAGCATGAAAAGATCTTCAGGGCAATCTACTACACAAGTTGGACTCTAGATGATGTGTAGAAGAATTACACAATAATAGAGAGAAAGTGGCTGACTGTAGTATTCGCTTTGGAGAAGTTTAGATGCTACATCATTGGATTAAAAGTAGTAGTGTATATTGACCACTCTGCAATTAGATATCTGTTTGCGAAGAAAGATTCCAAACCTCTATTGATTCGATGGATCCTCCTATTGCAAGAATTCGATCTTGAAATTCAGGACAAAAAAAGGAGTAAAAATCTAGTGGCAGACCATTTATCAAGGCTAGAACATCCAGAAAAGGAAAAGTCAATTGAGGAAAAGTTTCTAAATGAACAGCTCTTCACCTTGAGTGGAAAGTTCTCATGGTATGTAGATTTTGTAAACTACATCATGTGTGGAACTTATCCTCTAGACATGAATGGGCAATGAAAGAAAAAATTCCTACATGATGTCAAGGTTTATCCTTGGGATGATCAATTCTTGTTGAAGAGGTGTGCTGATCAGATCATCTAGAGATATATTCTAGAAGAAAAAATGCAAGACATTTTGCAAAGTTATCATTCATCTCTGTACAAAGCCCATCACGGTGTTGATAAGATAGCTACAAAAGTTCTTCAATAAAGGTTTTATTGGCCTTCACTTTTCTAGGATAGCCATAAGTTTATGAAAACTTGTGATTGCTATTAGTGAATAGGAACAATTTTTAGAAGACATGAGCTACCATTGACGAACATCCTTGAACTAGAAATTTTTGATGTCTAGGGGATTTACTTAATGAGCCCGTTTCCAATCTCTTTTGGCCAATCTTACATTTTAGTCACTATTTACTATGTCTCAAAGTGGGTGGAAGCAGTAGCCACATCAACAAATGATGCAAAAGTTTGAAGTTTTTGCAGAAGAACACCTTCATGAGATTCAGGATACTACGAGCAATCAATAGTGATGAGGGTTCACATTTTTATAACAAGCTATTCAACAACTTACTTTCCAAGTATGGCGTGAGACATAAGATGACACTTTTTTATCATCCACAAGCAAATAGACAAGTGGAAGTTTCCAATCGGGAGATCAAACAAATACTGGAGAAGACAGTTGCGGAAGGACTGGTCTAGGAGATTGGATGATGCATTCTGGGCATACCGAGATACGTACAAAAGACCAATTGGCATGTTTCCATACTAGTTAGTGTTTGGAAAAGCTTGCCATCTCCTAGTGGAATTGGAGCATAAGGCTTACTTGGCAGTAAGGAAGTTGAACTTGAATTTGGAAGCTGTAAGATAGAAACGGATGCTTCAACTAAATGAGTTGGAGGAATTTCGTTAGCAAGCATATGAAAATGCCAACATTTATAAGGATAGGATGAAAAGATGGCATGATAAGCTCCTTGTCAACCAAGAATTCCACCCAAGACAAAGGTGTTGATGTTCAATTCAAGACTAAAGCTATTTCCTAGAAAACTGAAATCAAGGTGGTCAGGATTGTTTGCTATTAACAAAGTCTTTCCTCATGGAGCAGTGGAGTTGACGACACAAGATAGAAGAACATTTCAAGTCAATAGCCAATGCATCAAGTACTATTTTGAGCATAAGAGCAAGAGTGGTGAAATTATTCACCTCAAAAAAGAAGAATAAGAAAGAAAGAGTCAGGCTAAGGACTATAAACTAAGCACTTCTTAGGAGGCAACCCAAGATGATGATCTTTCATTTATTTCAAAATCTTAGAATTAGGATGGATTTTATATTGAAGTATTCCATGTACAATAACTACATTAGTTTGATTCGATTCGATTTGATTCTTAGGTTATCAATTTTACATTGGTTTCTATATTTGTTTCCAATAGAAAATTATTGTTTTATGTTTGGCAAGTTAAGTACATGAATTAGAGGATTGACGAGCAAGACAAATGGAAAATTCAAGCAAAGAAATCATCATTGGAGCAAAGGGGAATAGATAGAACATGAATTCAAGCCAACAATTTTAGAGCCATAACGCCCAAAAGAAGGATCAACAACCACTTTTGTCATTCAAAATTCAAACCATCCATTGAGTTCCTTCATTCTCCACTTCGTGCATCCCCATCCCTTCCCTTCCAAATAGCCATGACCATTCTTCCCCAACACCCCACTTCACCATGCACATCCTTTTCAAATAAGACAAATCTCCACCCTCCTACTTATTCACCTTCTCAAACACCTCAAGGCACACGAATCATCCTCCCATTCATCTTCAACAACCCTTCTCAAGGTTGGATTTTCTAAGTTGGCAAAGAAATGTCTTGGAATTAGGTGCAAATCAGTTCTTTTTGCTATATTTCTTGATTTCATTGCTCTTGTTGAGATTTAATTGAAGTGGAAGTGGATTTGAGGGTTGGGAGGAAATTTCTTCATGTGTTTGAGAATTTGATTGAACCAAAGTAATTATGAGCCATGGGTGAAATTTGTGGTGCATTTGGAAGCATCTTGTATAACAATTGCTCAAGTGGAGTTTTGTGAAAATTGTTATGATAGAATGGTGTAATTGGAATATCCTTTTTGAGGCGACATTGAAGTGCATTCATAATGCATTCTAGTTATGAAAATAGGTTTATGTTTTATCAAGTTTGGGGGTTTCTAATTGCCAACTGAGTGATTGTTGCTCAAGGGGATATTGTGTTGAAGGACTTGTGTAGTGTTGAAGTGGAATTTATCTATTGTGTTGAAGGACTCAGAACCAATTTGATTGTTCACTTGCATTCCCTATACATCATGCCTCCAATAAAGAGCACTACTACTTGCCCAGCTAATAGGAAGATAGGTGGGGAGAAATGATTGACAATAGAGTTTGGGAGAAATTTGCAGCCAAACTTATTGAACCAAGCAGTGCATGTGGCAATCAATCAAGTTTTGATGATAAGCAACAACATATGAATGAACATGAGTAGTACTAACAATTGTATTTCCAAGCATTGCAGAAATAGGTATAAACATACAAGGAAGCAATTTGAATACAGTAGATAGCATACACAGTGAATGCGTTAGCAAGCATGATCCACTGACCAAAAGAAGACAAGAATGATAAAAAAGAATGACATTGAAACTTTGAAAAGAAGCCATCAAGTAAATATGTAATCATGGAGCTCGAGCCTCAATGAGTGATCAAACAAATTGTCTATAGATAAAGTCAATGTCGGATAATATCTGCCTCAAGAAGATTCATACAAATCGTTCCACGAACAAGACCAAAATTGATTATAATTAACACTTGTTCGCAACTCAAAAATGAATTTAGTTTGTAGAAGAAGAGACAAAATGAATCAGAAATCAGACAAATGAAGAAGCCAAAATGGAGATAAAATTACTCAAGCATTTGTCTATCGTATAAAGCTCATCAGAAAATTTAAGAGGCCAAAGAACCTGTATGCAACCTATGAAAATATAGAAGATAAAGAAGAAGCGGCAAAGCAACTAAAGAAGAAAACTTTATTTACCATCTTCACCTACAAGAGTTTTATGCCACTAGCAATATACAAATCCATCAAATAACCTTTAAAGAAGCAAGTCATCCATGCCTTAACTAGTTGTCTATTACTTAATAGACAACCATCATAATTCAGTTGTTCACCATAACTTCGTTTGTTACTTACAATAGATAAACAAATAGAAGAACCATTTGGAAAATTTTGTCTATAGGCTAAAACTTCATCTACTAATCTTAATAGACAAACAACAGATAAAGTATATTTTATCTATCAGGGAAGAAGCTTTGTCTATCAAAAAGAATTGTCTGCTACTTACAACAGACAAAGGTACTTTGGCTAATAAAAAAAGACTTCGTTTGGTGAAGAATACTTCATTTGCTGTGAAGATGCTCTATCCATGCCATAAAGATTGTCTGCCACTTATAATAAATAAAGCTACCCCACCTAATTAAGGAAACTTCATTTGTTAAGAGAACGTCGTCTGATGAATTATGAAGAAGAGAAACTTTATTTGCGCTTCTACAATTTAGTTGTTACATATAATAGACAAACCAAAAGACAAAGTGAATTGCTATAATGGTCTCTAACAATGACGAAGTGGTCTATCATGTGGATCTACTCAGAGTTACTTTGTCTATTACTTACAAGAGGCAAATTCAAGGCATGATCTGAAAAGTTCTCAAATAAAACATGACATATCATAAAGTGGAGAAGTCATCTGTACCAGACATCGCTGACTGCACTCTCTTCGAAGCAAATTTTATAAAGTAGAATGGACAATTCTAGATTAGCTGAAGATGGAAAGAAATTTAAAGGAAAACAGTCTACACTTTGACAAAGGTTGCAATACTCAGAGGCTGCATCCCTTCAGGCTTAATGAGCATCTTTTCACACTATTAAATGAGTCAATCAACCAGAAAAGTCTTCATCCAAAGTTTGCTAAAACTAGAAACGCACCTTCTTTAATGAATGGCATTGCAGGCTTTCTAGCTATAAGTGAATTTCTCAAGAAGATAACTTTTCAATGGGAGAAATTAGAATGGACTTCAATATTAATAGAAAGCCAACTACCTCCAACAGGCAGAAGTTTATAAAACAATATAAAGGTAGTGCAATGTCAATGAATATGGTTGAGAAAGTTGTGAGAAAAATAAGAATAGAGCTCAAATGAGTAACACCTCTCTCAATTGGAGTATGCTTCCTCCTAATAATCAATCTCCATTGCGCTGATAGATAATGAACTTAAATGTTCTATCATAATCATATACCTGGAGCATTGATATCTAATGTGCTTCAATGAGATATTATTTTATATATGAGCTTAATCTTTGTACAAATCAACCTAAGAAAAGAGGCAATGTAATATGCAAAAAGAGTGTTGTCAAATCAGATATGTGAGTTGGTAGTGATCTCAAGAAAACCACATTGTCTGAGTTGTTGGTGAGATCTAGAAAACCAACAAGTTTGTTGGTTATCTTTAAATTCAGTGAGTTTCCTGATGAGCTCATAAAACCATAAGAGTGTCGGGGATACTAGTTTATGCCCACTAGAGATGGAATCCAGAATAGTATCAGGGATACTTGTTCATGGCCCCCTAGAGCTGGAATCAGAAGAGTATTGGGGACACTAGTGTATTTCTATTATATGAGATATAGTGGAACCAAAGGCACAATGAGTTGATACCCTTGAAAGAGTGGATGTAGGGATGGGTTCCTGAACCATGATAAAAATTATGTTGACAGTGTTTGTGTTTACTTGCTTGTTCTATCTTTCATGCACTTCATTATTTTCATTGGTTACTTGAGCAATCATTTTATACTCTTCATTACTTCGTCAAGCATAATATTATCACTCACATCATTACACACACACACTACAACTTATTTGACATAAGAATGGATAAGAGAATTTGAACTTGGAAGTGAAGTAGTCATACAATCAAACAAGGAAATTACATATATACTGCATCACTACTTCTTGGCTCATCAAGTTTTATTTGACCATAATTTTTATATACTCGATTCACCCCTTCCCTCTTGAGCTATTCATCTATATGGAACCAATAAGTGGTATCAGAGTAGGCTTCGCAAGTTAATCTTAACTACCAAAAGTTAACTTGTGAAGAGATTCCCATTGCCAAATTGTTTCACGACATTCCTACTAAAAGATAAGACATTCATACATTTTTATGCATTAATGATAGATTTTGAAAATTTTTTGAAACTCCTATCTCCCACTAAGTATGATAGAGCACTGATATATAACTTTGCTAAAGATACATTATAAATTACATATTACAAAACTAACAAGGTCTAGAAGACCAAAGTAATTGACTCTATAAGAGCTGCAGAGAAAAGAGAAGTCAGAAGAAGGATTCATAGAATTCAAAGGAACTGAAGTCCATCAAGTAAGCCTTTTTCAGTATCTTATTAGCTCAAGAAAATGAGGTAACCTTCTAATTTAAATTCTTAAATCTTTAATATTTGCTTGATTAATAGTATGCCTTAAATGCCATACATAGTAAGCTGCCTACAAAATTGAAAGTATATGAGTTAGAATCATTTGTACATGCCTCATTGATTTTCTTATGTATATAAAGAGATTAATCACTCAAACCTCTGAAAATTAAAAACTTTTAATCATAAGAAAACCAATATTATCTCCTCAAACAATCATGTTATCTCAGATAAAAAATAAATTGAAAAATCCCATCATCTCATATTTTTCAACAGACAAAGTGATCATTTTGTCTGATGCCATCAAATTTGTCTGAAGCTCCTGAGGACATACTCGATAAATCCTCTATTTAACTTAGTCTCAGACCCACCTCTTGCACTCATTATTAGAGACACTGTTTTCATCTCTACTCCTCATCCTCTTGGCATAATTTTCCTCCACTAGTCTTGCTACCAAAAAGCCCCAAAGATCTTCCACCTCAAAACCCTAAAACCTTGACTGATGGAGATTGCAGATTAAAGGAATGTAGAGATAACTTCAGTATCTACATCTGGCAGAAGAAGGGACAAAGAAGAATTAGAAGAGATTTAGCCACCTCATAAACTGAGAGTTCATAGAAATTGGCATCTTGAGGTAATCTTTCGAAATGATAAATAAAGTTATCATGAGTTTATAAGCAAGTATAACAAAAGGAATATACTAAAAGGGAAAGCTATTGACTTTGATTTCTTCAAAGAAATGAATTAGGAAGTATGTAGTTGGATAAGTTTCTAGGGTTGGAATAAGTTCATGAGTTGCAAAGGTAAATGTTATTCGTGAATGGTGAAAATACTTCTTTACAACTATGATCCTCAGACAAAGAAGTCCTGTATTGAGAATAAGGAAATAGATATGTCCCCTTAAAGTATTAGAGAATGCTTAAATCTCCCCATGATAGAGACACAGACATTTGAGTGGCCAACATCTAGAAAAGAGCTATTTTCACAACTAACAGAGACAACCATTAGGGACAATGTAAAAAGTATCAACCCTAAGAATCTAGATGTAAATCTGAGACTTGCACATAATGTATTAAGTAACAATGTATATCCCAAGATTGGAAGCAGGGATAATATTTCAGAAAGGGATGCAAGGATTTTATGGGCACTGAAATACAAAAGGAAGGTAGATCTAGCCAAACTCACGTCTAAACAACTTCACCAAGTAAAATCAACAAGACTCCCTCTATCATATGGAATGGCAATGACTAAAATATTCAAAAAGGTAGAGGTGAATTTATCACATGAAGTACTAGAAGAATTCAAGTATTCAGACATGATTAATGTGGTGACACTGAAAAGCATGGGTATATCCACCTCATCAAAAGAAGTGGTCATTAAGAGAACAAAGAACGTAAGAAAAAGGGTTAGAAAAGAAGAAGAAGAAGAGGAAGAAGAAAGAGTTGAATCAATCAAAGAAGAAAGGGAGGAAGTTACTTTAATAGCAGTAAAAGGTGTTAAATTGTGTATGGAAACTGATGAACTAGATAGAGAAGATGTCACTGAAGATTTTGTGACTGAAATGATAAATGAGTTGATCTAAGATTACTTCCCTGACAAAGAAAATGTAAGAATGGAAAATGAAGATCCTACGGCAAAAAGGATAAGAAACGGAGAAGAAAGATTAAGGAATCAACATAAGGAATATGTACATACAAGATCAGTAGCAATAGAAGCAGATGCAATAGTTGCACCATCTCCACCTCACTATACAAAATCATTCAGACCAACCCAATCACCTTCACCAACTCAACCCACTCCACATAACCTAGAAAGAAAACTTATCAGCATTGAAACATATTTTTCAACCTCAAAGTTAGGATGAATTCATTAGATAAAAAACTAGACACTCTAATTTCCTTAGCAAAATCTTTCAAAGATCAAACACAACTATCTCAATTCTCTCCAAAACCTTCTCCAATCCACAAAACTAGATCTACTTCACCAATCAAGAGTACCCATTTCTCAACTTCCTCCTCTGCTCATAACTCTCTAATTTCTACATCTTCTTACATTCATCTCCATCTGAGTTAGATGAAGAACTGTCTTATTTAGGAATACCACTTGCTCAAATTCTCAAAACCATACAAACCTCCACTCATCACTCCATTATCAGAACCAAGAAATTCACTCCTGCTAAAAAAGAAAAAGCACTTATATTTCCCAAAAGAATTCTATCTCACTACTGCAGAAGAACCTCAAATATATTTGTCTCATAATATTTCTATTCCACCACCAATAAAACTTAGCAAAAAGATAAGATTAATAAACAAAGAAATTTAACACAAATAAAAGATAAATAAATGTGCTTCCTCTAAGTTGAAAGCTCAAAAGGCAAGCTTTAGTTATCTGGATCTTTTGTTCCCACATTTTGATATCCCTGAATTCATAAAGCTTAATGTTGATATCATTAAAAGACCCTTTCCTAAAAACTTCAAGCCTAATCTTCCAAACATATATGAATTCATTGATAAATTCATACTAAATTTCCACCATCATCATCATCCAAACCAATCCCTTCTCAAATGAACAAACCTCTAGTTGTTAAGACAACTTCAAGAGGGTCACCTCGCATAGTTCTTGATACATCAAACCCTAATCTATTCTATCTTTCACATAATGTATATCGACAGTGTAGGTTCATGTAGATCAATGAAAATTTTGCTAACTTACCTCCACCCTTTCTTGAATTCAATAATCGAGATTATTTTGAAAGGAGAAGAGTAATTGAACTTGAAGGAACTATCTCCACAAAATCTGGAATTTTATAATCAAATACTTCTAAAACAACACTTCCTCTTCCCACCTTAAACAATCCTCTTCCTTCTTTGAGATATAAAGTTCCAGCTTGCAAGCTCAAGTCCATAATTTCTAAGAAAGCAGCTTCCAAACCCTCAAAAGTTGACAGCCCCTTAGAAAATTAAAGATGCATCAATCTCATAAGTTACACTCTATACAGAAGAAGGATGACAACCAATGCTGAAGGAAAAACCTCTTATTCATCTAATATATAGTAGATCTTGATCTTTGACTTCAATTCAAGATTACCAAGGAATAGCCTAAAGAAAATGTTTCAAGTGTTAATTGTATTATACTTCGATTCTATTTATATCTTGTACATTCTCAGACATAATTTATAACTTGGATGTTCTTAAATTATGGCTTTTACATACAACTTGAATATTATTCCTTGAAAAATTATTTGTCTTTTTGATTATGATAAAAAGGGAGAGAAATATATCCAATGAGCAATGACTGAAATATAATCATATAGGAGTACAATTTAATGATGGTACCTACACAGGGGGAGCCGAGCCACATGAGTCAAAATATAAAAATAAAAGAAGTTAAATAAGCAAACTAAGTACTAAGTCAAGGGGAGTCATAATACATTTATCCATGCATAAATTTTATTCACATTAATGAGTATGCTCTCTAAAAAGTATTTCACTCAAATATTTTGTTATCATCAAAAAGGGAAAGAATGTTAAACTAAATAATGTATGTGGTAATTAGTCAAGTTTTGATGATGAGCAATAACATATGAGTGAACATGTGTGGTACTAACAATTGTGTTCCCAAGCATTACAGAAATAGGTTTAAACATATAAGGAAGCAATTTGAATATAGTGGATAGCGTATACATCGAATGCATTAGTAAGCATAATCCACTGACCAAAAGAAGACAAGAATGATCAGAAAGAATGACACTGAAACTTTGAAAAGAAGTCATCAAGTAAATCTATAATTATGGAGCTCAAGCCTCAATGAGTGATTAAGCAAATTGTCTACAGATAAAGTTAGTGTCAAATAGCATCTACCTCAAAAAGATTCACACAAGTCATTCCATGGACAAGATAGAAAAATTGATTATAATCAACACTTGTCCGCAACTCAAAGATGAATTCAGTTTGCAGAAGAATAGATAAAATGAAGCAAAAATCAGACAAATGAAGAAGCCAAAATGGAGACAAAATTACTCAAGCATTTATCTATCATATAAAGCTTATCTGAAAACTTAATAAGTCAAGGAACTTGTCTACAATCTATGAAAATATAGAAGATGAAGAAAAAGTGGTACAATAACTAAAGAAGAAAACTTTGTCTGTCATCTTCACCTATAAGAGTTGTCTGCCACTAGTAACAGACAAATTCATCAGACAACCTTTAAAGAAGCAAGTCATCCATGCCTTAACGAGTTGTCTATTAATTAACAGGCAACCATCATATAAGCGACTAGAGGGAGAATTCGTTTACTCGTCATAACTTCGTTTATCACTTATGATAGACAAACCAATAGATAAACCATTTATGAGACTTTGTCTATGGGTTGAAATTTCATCTGCTAATCATAACAAATAAAAAATAGACAAAGTACATTTTATCTATCAGGGAAGAAGCTTTGTCTGTCAAAAAGTATCATGTGCTACTTACAATATCCAAAGGTACTTTGGTTGATAAAACGAAGACTTCATCTAGTGAAGTATACTTCATCTATTGTGAAGATGCTCTATCTGCACCATAAAGATCGTCTACCACTTATAACAAACAAAGCCACCTCGCCTAATTAAGGAAACTTCATTTTTTAAGAGAATGTCGCCTAATGAACAATAAAGAAGAGAAACTTTGTTTGCACTTCTACGATTTAGTTGTTACTTATAACAGACAAACTAGAAGACGAAGTGAATTGCTACAATGGTCTCTAACAATGACTAAGTGGTCTATCATGTGGATCTACTCAGAGTTAATTTTTCTATTACTTGTAAGAGGCAAATTCAAGGCATGATCTAAAAAGTTCTCAAATAAAACATGACATATCATAAAGAGGAGAAGTCATCTATGCCAGACATTGTTGACTGCACTCTCTAGTCATAATCTCATTCGAAGCAAATTTTATAAAGCAGACTGGACAATTCAAGATTAGTTGAATATGGAAAGAAATTTAAACAAAAGCAGTTTACACTCTAACAAAGGTTGTAATACTTAAAGGTTGCATCCCTTTAGGCTTAATGAGCATCTTTCTAAACTAGTGAATGATTTAATTAACTAGAAAAATCTTCATTCGGAGTTTGCTAAAACTGAAAAGGCACCTTCTTCAAAGAATGATGCTGTAGGCTTTCCAGCTACAAGTGAGTTTCACAAGAAGATAGCTTGTTAATGGGAGAAATTAGCACGATCTTCAAAATAAATAGAAAGCCAAATACCTCCAATGGGTAGAAGCTTATGAAACAATATAAAGGTAGTGCATTATCAATGAACAAGGTTGAGGAAGCTGATAGAAAAACAAGAACAGAGCTCAAATGAGTAACACCTCTCTCAATCAGACTATGCATCTCCTAGATAATCAATCTCCATTGCACCGATAGACAATGAGCCTAAACATTCTATCATAATCATATACCTGGAGCATTGATAACTAATGAGTTTCAATGAGATATCATTTTATATATGAGCTTAATCTTTATACAAATTATCCTAAGAAAAGAGGCAATGTAATGTGCAAAAAGAGTATTATCAAATCAGCTATGTGAGTTGGTGGTGATCTCAAAAAAACTACATTATGTGAGTTATTGGTGAGTTTCACAAAACTAATAAGTTTGTTGGTGATCTCTAAAATCAGTGAGTTGCCTAGTGAGCTCATAAAACCAAAAGAGTGTTGGAGACACTAGTTTACGCCCCTTGGAGCTAGAATCCAGAAGTGTTGGAAACACTTTTTCACGCCCCCTAGAGCTGGAATCTAAAAGAGTGTCGGGAACACTAGTGTACTTCCATTATATGGGATATAGTGGAATCCAAGGCATAATGAGTTGGTGCTCTTGGAAGAGTGGATGCAAGGACGGGGTTCCCGAACCATGATAAAAATTATGTTGACTGTGTGTGTGTGTTTGCTTGCTTGTTCTATCTTTCATGCACTTCATTGTTTTCATTAGTTGCTTGGACAATAATTTTATACTCTTCATTGCTTTATCAAGTATAATATTATCACTCACATCACACACACACATGCTACAACTTATTTGACATAGGAATGACTAAGAGAAGTTGAACTTGGAAGTGAAGCAGTCATACAATCAAACATGGAAATTACATATATACTGCATCACTACTTCTTCTTGGCTCATCAAGTTTTATTTGGCTATAGTTTTTATGTACTCAATTCACTCCTCTCCTCTTGAGCTATTCATCTACATGGGACTAACAAAACCAAGTGCCACTATAGTGCCAATAGTTAGGGAGTTTTATGCAAATGCTCGAGAAAAGCATACAGCCAATTCATAGGCACTCAAGCACTTGTGAGGAGGTGGTTGGTGCCATTCAATCAAACCACCATCAATAAGGTCTACGAACTTCAAGATATTGAGGAGGATGCATATTTAGTCTGGTTGGAACATGATATAGATTTTGACACTATCATTACTCTCCTGGCCAAACTAGGAGCATAGTGGAAAAAGAAGAATGACCACGTGTTTAACTTTCCTCAAGCACAACTTAAGCCAGTTAGCAGAGCTATTTTATTTCAGCCAAGATGTTGCCAACAAACCACTTTTCATATGTCACCAAGGAAAGGGCGCTCCTTAACTATGCCATTCAAGCTAGAATGTCAATTGATGTGGGGCATGTCATTGAGCAATCCATCATCTCTTTTATCATGAGAAGAATGATAGGAGGTTTGGGACAACCCTCACTCATTTATGAGCTTTACCTCTATGCAGGAGTTCCCACCAGTGCTTCTAAGGAGCTCCAGCATTTGGGACCCCTCATTACACCTGTTGTAATCCAGTCGTTTGAAAGCTAGTTGGAGCAGAGGCTAATGTGGGTGTGTTTGTTGCACTGAGTTCATCCCAACCATAGCCATTAGCGCAACCTCCTCCTGGAGAACCCACCATAGTTGATTTACAAAAGCAAATCGAGGAAATGAGGAACTCAAATGAGTGTTGGCAAAAGCAAGTTCCAAATTTGTAGAATGTCATAAGAAGTGAGTTCTATAGTTTTTCCTACTCCACCCACCTTTCCATTAGTTTCCCCACCTTCTGAGTCTTACTAAGGATGACATAGAAGACTAACCATAGGCATATAAGGAAATTCATCATTTTCATTACTTTATTAAACATTGAGGACAATGTTTGTTTTAAGTTTTTTTTTTTTTTTTTTTTTTTTGGGGGGGGGGGGGAGTCAG
>JAYJMB010036835.1:0-33909 GCA_036873735.1 Pouteria campechiana | reverse complement strand
CCAGTCCCGGTCATGACGTTCCGTTCGCATTTCGTTTCTTCCTCATTATTTACTATGCCTGATCTGACTTCTTGAGCCCGCGCTCTCCGCGACGTTCAAACACATATAAACTAATAAAATGAACATAAATAATTGGAAAAGGAAAATAATTGTAGATACATTTATATCATTCAAATTAATTAATATTTTAGTGTACTATATATAATTATATATAAATTATGTGGGTTACTAATTTATAGTCGTATATGCGCTATCAATTATCATTATCTCATGGGAATCATCAATGTAGAATATACATGGATGTGGTTTACTACAACATCCATGATTTATATAGATTTTTTTTAATATAATACTATATGCAGCCAACATCAGTTACATATTGTATTATGTGCGCACAAAATAAATTTGAATACTGGTTGCTCCTTAAATAATCATAAACACCTCATTTAAACTAATAAAATGGGCATATATAATTGGATAATAATAAATTCCATGATGCGTTTATAGTCAATCCATGACAGTTTTATACATGAACAGGTAATAGTATAATTGATTATTACATGATGTATTTATAATTGAGTATTACATGATGTAATATAATTGGGTATTACATGATTGGGTATTAATTCCATGATATGCATAGATTTTTTTTTTGTTTTAACATATAATACTATATGCAGTAGATGTCAGCTACATATAGCATTCCATGCAAAAAATAAAAAAATGTATATACTCAGTGCTCCTTAATTAATCATAGATGCCTCCTGTAAACTAATAAAATGAGCATATATAGTTGGAAAAGGAAAACAGCTGCAGATACATTTATATCATTCAAACTAATTAATATTTTTGAGTGTTACATATATAATCGTATATAAGTGATGTGGGTGAAGAAATTAGTGTCGTATATGTGTTGTCAATTAATTATGTAATGGGAATTATGCACGTAAAATATGATTTTAATGTGCATTACTAAAACATCCATGATTTCATAATTTTTTTATTTTTACTATATGCAGCCAATGTTGGCTATTGCCTACACGCTAGTCAGTACAGCGGGCGCCCGCGGTATCGACTACAAGTGTTCAAGGAGATGACTTCTCTGTGGAACACCATGGGCGATACCATGAGAGGCTTTGGTTTCAATTGTGTGGTAGGCGATATTCTCGAGTGACCGCAGGTGGCATTCACTTTTTCCAAGAATGCAGTGGGCAGTACTATGGGAGCCTTCAATAGTGACCACAGCGTAGGTGATATTTGTAGGTGCCCTCCATATCGACTGTGAGTTATCATGAGTCTACAAATGTGATGGCTTTTACATATGTGATGGTATTCACACTTCTTTTACTCTATGCAAATGTGACATCATGATAATGATAATATCAAATAAAATCATAAAGATCACTTACATTCATGATTCTAAGTATATCTGTCCATTGTTATTTCTAACAAGTATCCTTCTTTTATGTTGTATGTAGGATATAATAGTGCTTGGGCATGGTAGAGGATTGGGCCTTTTTCCAAGGCCTGCTTGCCTCATAATTGATTCGAAGAATAATACATAAGAGACCATGCCTCCACCACGTGCCCCACAAACCATGGATACTCCAAGCCTTCCTCTCAAAGGATAGATAGGGACACCTTCCTTCCTCCTCTAATGTGGACCCCCCAAGGCCAGTACAATAATTTTACAGGAGACACAAGAGTCTACAAGCCAAGAAGGCCCCTAGTCTCCAATGACCACAAGTCCGTGCCCTATTGCCAATAGATCAAAGCCTCAAGACTTTCCTTCATCAGCAGGGACACGGGCAAGCTCATGCATTATGTCATTGAATGAATAGTATTTAAATTATTACTTGTACATGTATCTCTGTAAACATGTAATATATGGATAAATTGTAGCATAACACCTAACTAATGATTCTTGCCAAGAACTCAAAAGAGATGATGGGGTCCATCTAAAAACACATTCATCAATGACATGAAGAAAAGCCATGCGTTAATACTTATTGACATTGACCCTGACACTGGCTTGCCAACTATCAAACAGGGTTGAAAGAATTTAACGACCATTCACTACATTGTGAGGGCGTTAGCACCCATCATAGATAAGAAGAAATAATCAAATATAACTGATTCAGAAAAAAAACTTATGATTGCCGAATTGAAGGTATAAAAGAATAAAATTTTCACTTTACAACTCCCCCTAAATGGATCACTATAACCTAACTATGTTGCTTATTTACATGTAGTCTTGCTTTGATACTAAGGACTTTGAGGAAGAATGGGTACAATTGGTCATTGTACAATACTTCAGAGTTGGCTACAAAAGGGTTCACAAAATTTTCTATGATTACTATAGCCAAGTCCTAGTTCGAGGCCAAGATCTGGTTAGCTCACCACCTGAAGGAGTGAAGATTTTCAACTAGACCTTCTCATGTAGTTATTTTCAAACTGCAAAATTTTAGGTATGTTACTTACATCTTGTAATCATTTTCACATCACATTCTTTACTCTTAATGCTACATATTAGTGTGATATCCGTTTAATTAAATGTAGCATAAGTCATCGGTAGCTAAGGATAATCGAAAAAAGATGAAGTATACACACTGCATGGAGCCAAAGTCATTTATGGTTGTTCTGGCTGAATGGATAATAGTATTGCTCAACATACTTACTAACCCAACTTTATTGACAAGTCTTAATTTTCATATAACATATAACATATTTGGCTTCTGTGGAATAAGAGAATGAAGATCTTGATGGCCCAATTAATCAGATTAAGTACAAACAGTTGCTTCATTGCTATATTTAGCTTTACTTTCTTTCTTGATTATCCTATTTTTTGACCTAACATGCTTGTTCATTTATGTGTAGAAGAAGATGGTGGACTTACATGCTAGTTCAAAGTTTGTAGAGTCATCTATGATAACAAATGATGTCTATAATAAGGTCATGGGGAAGAGCTATGGATACATTAAGGGGTTAGGCCACATACCAAAGCCGCTAAATAGTTGGTTCAGTCCTAATTGGCCCCATGGGCCCTTAACAGTGATCCAAAAAGAGCTGGCTTCTACTAGGGAACATCTGAATACAACAATAGAGAGGTTAACTTCTATATCACAAGAGTTAACTGCCACTAAGGAAGATTTGACTTGTACCAATCAGAAGCTGACCTCTACAGATGAAGAGCTTAGGAGTACAAAAGAACAGAAAACAACTACTAACCTCTAAATCGATGCACTATACAATGAGAAAAGAGAGATTAGGTCATTATTAAATTCATTGCTCAATTTTTTAACACCTTCATTATTGACCTCAACTCAATTGGGTTTTCTAGATATATTGGGAGGTAAGCATATTCATTTATATTTATCTTGCTGCTATATAATTTTTTCTTTCTTATATCCTACTTTCATGCCTCAAAGCATAACCATACTTTATTAATATTGTGACTAGGCCTATCTAACAAAGAGAAGGGTCAAGAAAAATGAGCACATGATGAAGATAATGCACCTGTACCTCACCCCCAAGTGACTATTGCTACATATTTAAGTCTATAGATAAGAGTCCTCGACATGTGAGTGACCCTCAAAGTTCTATATATGGTGATATTTTCAATTTGCCACTCATCCAAAATAGTTTGCTATGTTAAAATCATGATGTTTAATTTGTGGATGGCAAGTTTGTATTTTATCTTTCCATTTTTGGTTTGTAGTGTTCAAACATCAATTCATGTGACAATTATAACAATGAATTTTGGTACAAAATGTAGTGATTGATATTGCTATATTTATCTTGCTCATATATATATATATGCATGAATATATCATTTTTATATGCTTTTCAAAAATTTGGCAACATATAACTAAATGCAACCAACTAATAGTTGCATATTATTATATGCAATCAGGAAAAATCATTGCATAGAAGTAAATGCAGCCACCGAAGTAGTTGCATACAATTATATGTAGTGAGCAAAAACAACCGTATATAACCTTATATAACGTAAAATGGCTACACAATACTATATTCGGCCAACAAAATGACTGCATCTAACTATATGTAGCAAGTACAAAAGTGGCTACATATAGTTACATGCAGCCAACAAAAAATGGCTGCATATAGTTATATGCAGCAATCACAAAATCTATATGCAGCCAGCAATAATAGCCGCATATACTTATATGCAATTAACAAAAAAAGGCCACATATACAATAAAAAATGGCTACATATTAGTATATGCAGCTGTTGTTTTTTTGTTGGCTGCATATACTTATATGCAACTAACAAGCTGGCTGCATTTGGCTATTTGAGATGGGGCATAAGCAGCTAACAGGCTATCAATTTTATTGGCTACAAAAGATTATATGCAGTCAAAAATTAATTTTTTCTAGCCAAAATGTTGGTTGCATTTAGTCATTTCTCTTGTAGTGCTAATAGTTAGTTGTCTAATACATACGTCATAATGGGCTCAAAAATGGATCATATAAAAAGTTCTATTGACATTAAATTAAAATTATTTTCTAAATTTGAAAGATTAAAAGGGCATTTACAAATAATTATGTGCATTTATAAATAATTATGTAAAAGGACATTTATTGTCATATAAGTTAATAAATTTTTAATATTAATTATTTAAGACTTCTATAAATTTTTATCATTATAGTTAAACATATAATTATAAATATAATAGTTAGCTTTGTCTAATGTAAACATCATAATGGGCCCAAAATAGATTATATAAAACTTTAGTAAAATATTATTTTAAAATTCATGATAAGATATGTGGCAAAGGATTTTACAATATACATGTTAACTCTCATCTTTTACAGGGCCTTGGGACTAGGAATGAGAACAACATTCCTATTACCAAATTTGATAATGAATGTTTATATAAAAAATAGAAGAGGAAATAGAAAATTTATATAACTTCTAAATAGTAAAAATTGAAGGGTAGTGACATAGAAGATTTTAATAAAAAATTTAAAAGAAAGAAAATGAAAAAAATAAAAGATAGTAAGGTAGGCATTTGTGATGTAGAAAAAATATTTTAAATGTATATAAAAGTAGTATGTACCCATATAGGGAAACTTTGTAGTGGAATGGAGATGTCCAATAAGCTATTAATGATAAATAAATAAATTTTAAAAATATCAAAATGATAAAAATGAAATAAAGATACAATAATATAAGGATTCGAAAAAATATATTAGAAAAGTTACAAGTAAGACTAAATATAAAACCTACGATCACCTCTGTAGAGATTAGAAACTAAACAAGGTGAAAAAGATATATTTAGGTTAGCTAAATTAAGGAGAAGAAAAGGTAAAGACTTTACTTATATCGAATGCATTAAAAGTGAGGATTAAAGAGTCTTGATAAAGGATGATAATGTTGGTCCCTGGCTAATGGTGGCTCAAGGGAAGGGGGTGAATTCAGCCATTAAAAATTTTGGCCAAGTTCAAACGATAGTGCTGAAATAAAATAAGAAAGATCATATAGCACAATGAGATAATAGTTTTTATAGTGGTTCAACCCTTAACCTGAGTACCTACTCTATTTCTTTAGTTAGCTTCTCTTTGTAAGCTCAGGTTCTACTGACACTTATTGATTTTCAAACTTACCAATAAACTTACACAAGTCAGTCTTCAAAGTTCACCAATAACTTATAGAAGTTAGTTTTCAAAGCTCACCAACAACTTATATAATCTTTAGCAAGTTTTCTTGTTTGCTGTTCAATATAAAATACAAGCCTTTTGATAAAAACACAATAAATATAGCAGTAAAGAATAAGAAAGATTAGACTCCAAGTATTGTTGAATTATTTGCTTTGAATGCTCATTGGAATATATCGCAATGGAGCTAATCTTGTGGAATTAAATCCGGGGAGCTTCACAAAATGCTTGAGTGAATTTTGTTCATCTTTTTCAACTCTTCCTCATAAAATCTTCTTACCCAGACATTTGAATCTTCCTTTTATAAGTTGTGGAAGAGACCTTAATTGTAATGGTTATCTTTGGTAGCTTTTCGACCATTTGAAGAAGGGCATTTAAAGCTTTATCATAATTTTCTTCTTTTGTCCAACTTCAGAATTTTTGAGATAAGTTTTCAAAATTTCTGAGGTTCAACCACCTATCAATTACCGTTGTGCACTTAATGCAAAACTTTTGAGGCTATTCTTTTGAACTTCTGAGCTATGACAATGATAGAATTTTTTGCAATATTGAGTACTTCAGATTCTTCTGAAGGTTGATTTTGGTATTTGACACTTTCATTGGTCATATTTTTACTTCTTAGACACTTTTGAAGTGTTTTTGAAGCTTGAATTCTATCTCTGACTTACTTTTTGAGTTTTGGTTTTCTGAGAATGCCTTTGAAGAGCTTCTAAGTTGCTTCTGAAGAACTTCTAAGGTTGATTTCTGAAGTTTGAATTCTAACTCTGATATGCATCTTGAATCTTATCTTTTTGAAGTTACCTCTGGCAACCTTCTGTATTACTTCTAAAAATCTTTTGAGTTCAGAAAATTCTTCTAAGTTTATTTTGTATTACTACAATCAATCTTTTGTGATATCTCTGAAACTTGGAAGCATTTTTGAAGTTTGAATTTTGACTCACTTTTGATTGCAAAGACAACATTTTGAATTGCTTTTGATAAGTTCTGAATGCATAAGCTTCCTCTAAATTATTTCTAAAGTTCTTTTTGGTGAACTTCTAAGTGCAAAAACTTTTTTTGAATTATTTCTGAAGTCCTTAGAGCATTTTACTTTTGAGGTAATTCTGGAGACTTAGTAATGCTTTTGAACTACTTTCGAAGTGTGAGACTTCCTTGAAGTTAATTCTAAGGATTGCGCTTTGTTCTAAAAAGATCCTGACTTGTTTTAGAAGTGGTTATGAAGTGGCTTTGAATACTTTTGAATACTTCTAAGCTTCAAGCCTTGTTTCTAAAGGAGTTCTAATTTGTCTCTGAAAATACTTCTGAATACTTCTAAGCTTTATGCCTTGTTTCTAAAGGCATTTCTGATTTATCTCTGAAATACTTTCTGAGCTTCACGCCTTGTTTCTGAAGGGATTTTTTGATTTGTCTTTGAAATACTTTTGGATATTTGTGAATTGCTTCTAAGTGATTTTTACTTGAGCATTCTTTTTAAATTATCTTCTTTCTATGAAGTCGTAATAATATATACTTTAAACTTAATAGTTACTCTTCTTAATTCATTTTAACAGATTAATGCTGCGTCATTTGAAAAGTAATTAGTTAGTAGCTTAACTCTTCACTCACATGTTTGCTCATCATAAAAATTAGCTGCTTAATTACATTCATTATCAAAATCAAGCTAAGTAGGAGGATTAGACTCAACAAATAACATTAAGGAAAGATGAAAAATTTATTTTTATAATTTATTAAATAGTACTTCACTAAAACATAAAAGATATGATTAGGTGAAAATACAAATAATAAATAATCATTAGAATGATACCTATTTTCATAGAATTAGAGTTTTTGATGTTAAAGAAGCTCTAAGAAAAATGAAAATAGGAAAAACTTAAGATTAGAAGATAAAATAAAATGCCAAATGAATGGAGGAAAAGTATTATGGTACTAATTTATAAAAATAAAGGAGATATTCAAAATTTTACTAATTATCATGGAATAAAACTTATGAGTTATACTACAAAACTTTGGGAAAGAGTAAATAGGCAAAGCTTAATATATAAAACAAATGTTTTAGAAAATTAATTTTTTTTATGTTAGAGAAATCATCTATTGGGGTTATTTTTCTATTTAGGCAATTAATAGAGTTATATAGAGAAAAGAAGAATAATCTCCACAACATAGTTTTTATTAATATAAAAAGCATATGATAGGGCCCTTAAGGAATTAATATGGCAAGTGTTGAGTCAAGTGTATTGTTTTGTTGACAACAAAACTCGTCTATAACTTAAGCTTAAGCAAATAAGGTTTTGAGGAGAATGTGGAGTTAAGTGGGAAGATAACAAAACTTGTCTATAAGAGCTAATAACATTGCTTTCCAAGAAGTGTAGAAGAAATTAATCTCAAAACATTCAAAAATATGCATGTCAAAGGTTTATATAAGAATACATGAAATAGTCGAAGAAAGAAGACATGGTTTCTATATTAAAGATATTTTGGAAAAGCTTTAAAAATTATTTAAAATAAGAAAACTACATTCAAAGGATAGCTATCATAATTTCAGAGGATGATTTAGAGGTCTGACGATGTTGCTAACAAAATTGGAGTTTTTCAACTCCTAGCTATAGTAACTTTGCTATAGTGACCAGCTACAACAATTTTTAGAGGTTCTAAAGTAATGCATTTTGAGCTCTTGAGCATTCGCCGCCTAGCTGCTATAGTAATTTTGGTATAGTAACCTACTGCAGTAACCAGTAACATTCAGAGGGATGGCCTGACCTTCAAAGGGTTTGAAGCAATATCTTCTTGTGTGCTACAATAACTTTCAGAGGGGAGCCCTAACCTTTAGAAGTTCCAAAAACTTATTGTAATGAAAAGAACTTGCTGTATTCCTAGACCATTACTTTTATAAGTCTAAAATAACATTTCAAAGGCATAAAGAATATGTTGCATTCCAAAGATAGGAAGTTTAGAGGATTGAAAACTTGATATCTTATTAAATAACTTACTGCAATATTCAGAGGTCTGAATTGACACTTCAGAAGCATGAAGACCTTGATACATTTTCAAAGTAATGATATTTAGAGGTTTAAAAGTTTGTTATCCAATTGAAGAACATTACAGTCCAAAGTTTCAACATTCAGAGGTTTGAAACAATCTTTCAGAAGAAAAAGTTTTTGATCATATGATTTCAGAAGTTACAACTTTCAGAAGTCTGAAATTGTATTACAAAGTGGATGAACTTTTTGGAACTCAATGTTACAAGTTTAGAAGTTTATAATGACATTTTAGAGGCATGAAACAACAACTTAGAATAAGAAATTTTTGTCTATAAGAAGTAGTTCAAAATCACAAAAGTTTAGAAGTCTAAAGTTGTTTTTTAGAGTTCTGAAGGAGCGTTACATTGCAGAGTCATGATGTTCAGAGCTTTGAAGTTATAACTTCAAAATTCTGAAACACTGGTTGCCCATTTTTGACACTCCAGAGTCACCACGTTCAGTGGTCTAAAGTGCTAATTTTGAATGTCTGAAGTTATGGCTTTTCAAAATGGTCAAAAATTTAAACATTTCCCTTGTATTAAATAAGTTTCACCTATCCCAATGATTAGAATTTGAATCATACTATAAAAGAAGTAAATCTGGGATGTTCAAGAGGTTGTTGCAAGAATTAAGAGAGCTCTAATATTCATTTACTAACAAGTAATAAAAAATATTCAAAGCCTTCAAGTTTTTCATTAAAGGCTCATAACAACCTTCTGGGAGGCATTCTTTCCGCATTCAAAGCTATTGCAAAACTTCTTCAAGGTCTTCCTTGCACCATAAAGAAGCATTGTATAAAAGTGTAACTTTTACTTTCCTATTTCCATTTTCTTATTACCTTGAGATGTTGTTGGAGGCCAAACTCAAGAAGAGCAAGCTTGATTATTGGAGTGTGTCTTACAATCAACTTGTTAAGTTGTATTCATTCCCTCTTGATCTAGAATCAAGAAGACCGCAAGAGGTATTAGTTATGCCCCCTTGAGCTGCAATCAAGAAGAATGTAAGAGGCACTACTTATGCCCCCTTGAGTTGGAATCAAGAAGAGAACCTGATTTTTGGAGTGTGTCGCACAGTTAATTGCGAAATTATTTATATCCCTTAGAGCTAGAGTCTAGAAGAGTGTTAGGTACACTAATTATATTCCATTATATCAGATAGTGGTACCTAAGGCATAAGGGATGTACTCTTGGAAGAGTGGAGTAGGGAGGTTGTCCCGAACCACTATATATTGTATCTCCTATGTGTGATTGATTTAATTGCTTGCACTCTACCTTACAATTATTTATCTCACAACAAATTGCACAAGTACACGAAAAGAGGGGCTTCCCTCTTGGGTTAAGCCAAGCCCATGAAAACCAACAACAAGTATTAAAAAGAAAAAAGATACTAATAGGTATATATATTTATATTTATTTATATTATTAAGGATATATATGATGAAGCCATAATAATTGCGAAACCTATAATTAGAGGAACAGTTGAATTTTCAATTGTAACGAGTTTATATTATTAATGCTCAACTCTTAACCTTTATCTCTTTACTCTAGTTATGGATGGTCTAATTTGACATTTCTAAGAAAAGGTCCCTAGGTGTATATTATTTATAGATAATATAGTTCTTATGGATGAAACAAGAGAAATGATAAATTTGAAATTAAATAAATATTGAGATGCTTTAAAATTTAAGGATTTTAAAATTAGCACAACAAAATCTGAATATATGGAATATAATTTTAATAAAAATAAATCATAAATGATGAACTTAATAAGATGACAAATAAAAGAGTTCTACAAAATGATTACTTCTATATTTGTGATCAATATTTCAAAAAAATAGAAAATTAATAAGGATGTTACTTGTAAATTTAAGTAGGATGGAAGAAATGGTATTATGGAGAATTTCAGGTGATTGTGGAATGCCAATTAGATTAAAAGAAAATTTTTATAGGATAGTTATAAGACTAGCTATGTATTATGGAATAAAATATTGGCTAGTTAAACAATAACATATACATAAAATGAATATAGATGAATTGAGAATTTTGAGATACATGAGTAGTATAAAACAAGAAAAGATAAAATTAAAAATAAAATAATTTGAGAAAATCTAAAGATAGAATCAATATATAATAAAATGAAAAAATGTACACTTAAGTGATTCAGCCATGTCAAAAGAAGGCTAGAAATAACATAGGTTAGAAGGAATGAATTTATTATAATACAAAGATATGAAATAACTAGAAGAAGATGGAAAAATTTTTGGTTAGAGCTCATTAAAACTGATATGACAAAGCTTGGATTTAATAAAAACATAATTCAAGATCAAAAAGAATGGAGCAACAAAATCCATTCAGCTCACCCCACTGAGAAACAATTTTTGATTATCATGTTGATGAAATTTTTTTTATTGAAAATCAATTTAAGACTATTTTCTAAATTTGAAATATAACTTATTTTTTATATAATATATTTTTGGGCTCATTGTGATGTTTGCATTAGATGAAGTTGACTATTATATATATAAATTTGTATATTTAACTAATTCATATTTAAAAGGAGTTAATTTATATGATTATAAAAGGTTTTGGTACTATAAAGTACTTAAATTTTGATTAAAATATTTTTAATATTAATAATTAAGTATATACAAATAAATAAGATGCTTTATTATAATCCAATCAAAATATTATAATATGCTTGAATTGAAAAATTAGATAAATTTTTTAATAAATTAATTCTATAAATATTTTTATTGTATAAAATTAGATAAATTCGTAAATACACGTATGAGATTGGCACCTGCAGTTCCGTAATTTCAAATGAACGGACTCAATAACCCAAAGTTTCTCTTCTAAGTTCTAACTCACATTTTAACAGGCTAGGAAAAAGTCTCTATGTCGGTCTGATTGTGAGGCTCCACTTAGAACAACTTTCCTCGTTTGCGGCCGTGCGCATTCTTATATTCTTATTAATTAGGTAGTCCAAACAAACATATCCACTGTACATAGCCAGATGCGAATGCTATGTTGGGTATTACCTCTATATTATATTCAAAGGAGGACAGTCCACGATTCGCCTTTTAGAAGATAGGGCTGCTGGATTGGATGGCTGCAGGGAGGAGGGAATGGACTTTCCTCTCACGATAATTTTTTTTTGGAGGGGAACTAGAAAAAATGATTCATAAAATCAGAAGAAACTTGAAAAGATTATTCAACAAAAAAGGAATAATGATTTAAAAATAAAACAAGTAAAGATAAAAAAATTAGCCCTTTGATAAATAAAATATAGGATATGATTAAAAATATAGATAATAATGAGTAAAATATATTGTTATTTTGGACAGTAAATTTTATATTAATTAAATGAGGGTGAAAATAAGGAAAAGCAAATTCTCTTTTCTTTATTAACAAAAGACCCGAGTCAACAACCTTATGTTACTTTGTTACGTTCGCTTCACTCGAGTAAGAGTATAAACAATACACATGATTTTATTAAAATATTTTGGTGGGCATCTTTGTCGTGCTCATTCACATGAGTAACAGCATAAACAGTAAGGCTGCGTTGTGATTAAAACAGTTACAGTGAGCTTAGGAAAACCTTTTATTGTAAATATCTTAACTAATAATTTGATGATTGGTCCACTTTGCATTTAAGTAGATTTTATTTATAATCATCAACGCAATGCTTCTTAGCAATTATAAAAATAGAAGTGCAGTTTGTTGGCTTAAAAACTCAAAATGTTATTTTTGTTTAATCTATATTGTTCATTGATTGAACCTTGGTCACTCTTTTAAATACTGTAGATCAATACTCAGGGTCCTTACATTGAGAAAAATTTTTGCTCTTATGTTGGTCGTATTGATATGTTTTAGCAAATAGTTAATGTAATACCCGAAATTTTTTGTAACTTTATTATGAATTTAATTTACCTTATGGTTAGTTGATTGATTTAATTTTGATCGTGGAAAAGGCTGTTGTTAAAAGGACGCAAAATCGAAGGGCTACAAGCGTAAGATAAAGGTTGTTTAACTTAAAAATATTTCTAAGCATTTAAATAAATAACTTGGTTTAGTACCATAATGTTTATTATTTAGCTTACGAGTAAGAAACGTTAGATTTGAGTATGACGAATACCAATTTACATATATAAATTATTTTCGAGTTTTCGATTTAGGCTCATGTAGAGCCCACATAAAACATGTGAAATAGGAGTGGCCGAGTGGGTCCTAAACCAGAGTACAAATTGAAGCAAAACTTATATAAATCGATTTTGTAAATTAGGGGTGCAAATCGGTTGGAGGTAAACCCATCCTGATCCTGCTCATAAAAATCCTAACCGGACCCTACTTGTTGGTTGGGTCAAGTCAAGGTCTACCCATACCTAACCCAACATTTTGCTAGGTTAGCTTTAAGTCGACAGTTTAGATTAACTTCTCTCATACTTATATGTTTAATTTATATAAATATTAGTAAATCACAATAAATAGATTTAGAAAAAATAGATTTTAAAACAAACATATAACTACGTAACAAAATAAATTATCCAAATAAAAATGTAGAAGTTTTCATTTGATAGTATTAATTTTGTCCATAATAAAATGCCAGAAATGAACTTTTGAAATCCAATCTTATAATGTTAAGTTTACTCTAAATAGGATTACCATAAAACACTGTTGTAGAAAAATTAAAAGAAATTAAAAAAACTAAATTAAGGTTTCTAAGTAAACAATTGAATCATTTCATCTCAACCACAGACTTTGAGTCGTGCCTAAACTTTTCTTTGAGAATCCTTATGACGATTCTACAAAACAGTAAAAATATCGAAGGGCACCCGACGTAGTCTAAAGGTGGAGGCGGCAACACTCAAATGAGCAAAGGAACTTAGTAGGAGAATAGATAATAGAGTGAGCTTATTCTTTGAGGTGTGCATACGTATGCTTTTATAGCTAAGCTTAGGTTATAAGATAGAATATAATTTATAAATTATAATTGGGCGGAATTGCCAAAAAAAAAAAAAAAAAAAAAAAAAAAAGCTTGCAACGCACTTCCTTCTATGCGTAAGCTTTGCTGGTCAAATTTTATGGGTGATCACCTAGTGCTACTAACAATTCTTTGTGTTGCCCATTTTACTATGAAGATTTAACTAAATTTAAACCAACTATTATATATATATAATTATTCATACATTTACTTCTAGTATCTTTAAAAATTATTATGATTTAAAACTTAAAAGGGCGATAAAGCAAAAAATCTTAATAGTACATATCATTTCATTAAAAAATGTCTAACTTTTGCAGTCTTAACAGAGTAGACAAATATCTATCCTATCCAAAGTATTATTCTTTCTTAGATAAGTAAAGATCTAAATTTTATACAATTTAAATACTTGAATTAATTAATTAAAATGAATTTTTAGTTTTTATACCAGATATAAGTTTATTTTCAATAATTTTGTAAACGTGAGTCTCAATGCAAGTTCTGAATAATATATTGATTAGGGATTAAGGATTTAAGAAAGGTGTTGATCAAAAGGGGAAGGAAAGAGATTCAATGCTGTTTTGTGTGTAACATAATGTGAGCGATGCGTGCTTCCCTGTATAATGACAATATAACGTGGCTTACAGTGATTACATGTCCCTGTCCACTTCGGCTTTGATCCTTCTTACCTAACTTATGAGTGTATATATACATACATACATACATATATACATACATACATATAGGTTTCGATTATCTGCGGATGCTTGCATGGAGCATATTTCATGCAAAGGCTTTAGCAGTCGCACGATTGGAGTCATCTGATTGCAACCATCCGCTCCAAAACCAGCTGACCAAAGCTACTCATGGGTTGCCTGCGAAGGAGAGAACACCCTACCCGTTTGGTCATTTCACACCGCATTGCAGCCCCTATCTCTCTCGAGCTCTCTCCCTCAAAAAATCTTATCTCCCCAAACCCTAGCCCAATGTAGCCCCCTGCTAAGGAGAGAAACCCTTGTCTTTTCTGGTCATCCTGCACGAAACCTGACCCCCCTCTCTCTCGAGCTCTCTCTCATCTTCCCAAGCCTCAGCCTGACGCAGCCCCCCATCATTGCCAGTCGCCCTTGCAAGCGACCGATCTCCCAACTCTCTCTCGATTGTCTGCCTCATTGCCCACTCTCTTTCCGGTGCAGCCTGCTGACTTCTCCCCAATCTGAAGCTAGATTGACCCAATGAAACATCGGAGCTCACGACCTAATTTTTAATAGTCAGCTGACATCTGTCCTCGTCTCTCTATTTATGAGAGCCTACTTCACTAGCTGGAAAGAGCTGTAAAATGAAAAAGCTAGTTTTCGTGGATGCATTTCATTGCTAATCTTTTTGAGTTGGTTCAATTGGTGAGGCGCGTATGGCTTTCTAAAAAAGGTTACTTCTTTCTAATTTTTCTATGGCTTGGAGCCTCTATCATTATTGGGTTTCAAGAGAAAAAGCATTATTTTTCTTACTTTTTGTTCCAGCCTATTTGAATGGGAGCATTTGGAGTGTTGGAAATTGGTATTTGTGGTCTAGGACATGTGATTCTGAGGACAGATTTTTGAAGTTTTGAGCTTTTTTTTCTATATGGTTTTCTAGCAGCTTTTAAAGTTGGATTTTGGATGCTATGCATTTGAATATTGGATTCTTTGGATATTTTTGCCATCTATTTTGGAGTTTCCAAGCATTAGATTCTTATAAAAATAGGAATTCCATTGATTTGGAGCTTCAAAAATCTAGCTTCAAAAGCCTACACTAGCTTTATGTTTGCGTTTTAAAATCAAAGTTTTCTGTAGATTTGGATTCTGGATGCTGGAATGGGATGATGTCTCCTTCTTGGATGACATTACTTGTTTTGGATTTGGGTTCTTAAGATTTTTGGATTATAAATGTTTGGCTAGAGTTTGATGAAGACAGTGATAATGAAGTGGTCTCCCCTTCTTTCATCTCTCTTGTTCATCAGTTTCTTAGCTCATGATTGTTCTGCTACTTTTACTTCGATGGACAATTACATGATTTCCTGTGGTTCTTCTCAAAATGTCTTTGTTGAAGGCTGAATCTTCATTCTCGATTCATGCTAATCTACTTTTCTATTAAAAAGCCAGGGAGATAGTGTTGTTATTGTTGGCTCCAATTCCTCTGTGCTCTCTCCAATATATTAGTCCTTGGTGTTCATATATTAATGTTTCTTTACTAAAAGCTTTCTGAATATCTGTCCATTAGAGGAGTGCTTGCAATATCAGTATGGATTATAGAGGGAATGAATCTTGGGAATAATTGCTTGGTCGACCTTGTTGCTCAAGGTTGTTCAGAGATTTGATGGTTAGCTACCAAGGTATTTGACTTTCAATTAGTTTTCTATATGCAAAATGATCTATAGAGCTATTGAACTAAAGTGATATGTCATTCAATGTTGTGATCTCATTTTCATTGCCATCTTAACTGTCTAATTCTTATCCCATTCTTGAAATATTTACCAGCTTTCCGATAGCTCTTTCCGATAGCTGTCTTTGAATGGCATGAGATCTTAGACCAATAGTCAGTGCAAATACCATATGCATTAAAGTTAATCTATATAAGAAGTCTGCATGCAAGTTTCTCATAATCCATTAGTAAAAAATCAATAAACCATTGATCATTTCATTTTATACTTGTTGGTTTATCATACTTCATGTAACTTTATCCATTTATAACCATCAAAGACCTTGTCTGCCATCGTGGCTATTCATTTTTGAGTTGGAAAATCTAGGATGATTTTTTGTAGTAAAGAATACTACACTTGCCTTCAAAGAGGAAAATTCTTACTCTTGTTGCCTTCCCTTCAGTTCTGATTAATTTAATGATGATTGAAAAAAATAGAAAAATGCTTCTAGTAACAAATTTCTTGATTATTTATAAGAATATCAATTCATGTTTATTTTTTCTTATTAGAGATGGTTCTTATTCCTTTCAATTTCTGTCTCCAGTAAATTAGAATATGTGATATTCAAGCTCCAACAACTCTACTATGGTAAGATAACACTGCCTAATCTTCTAGAAAGCCTTAGATAACAAGGATCATATAAATTGCAAGGTCGTCTGCATCACTTTAGTGGAAGCTAGGAAGCAACATTTGTTTCTTCCACTTTGTGTAAATAATGATTAAAAGAATGGGAAAAGGGAGGTTGAATTTTGATTGTAGAGAAGGTCGATAGTATTGGAGCACTTGAATTTAGGTGGAAGAAGGGGTTTTTTAATCTTACAGAAGATGGTTGTATGATATTCTTTAAAACATTGCTAATGAAATTCAATAGAAGAACATTCTATAGCATATCGCTTTTTTTCCAACTCCTTTTGCTTTCCAAACTAGTGTTGATCAACAAATTGAGTGTTAATCTCCTAGCAATTATGTTGTGACTTATAGTTTATTAATTTGTGATTTTGGATGCTTTGTAGTTACTATCTGTCCTATGTTTAAGTACCAAGGGACCATTTCCTAGGAACATAGATCACCCAAGTTGAAAAAAATGTAGGTTCATATTTCTAAATAAACAAACTATATTAAATAACCTGATTAGGTGTGCAGCAGGAATCCTTTTGTAGATAACATGATTCAAGCACTCGGCTCCCACAATGAAGTAATTGACTTCAGCTCTTTTTCTCTAATACGGACCATTGCAGTCTTTTTACTGTAGAATCAATTACAGTAATGCTTATCTTTTACGTGGAGATGGAACTCGATCAGGAGAAGTGAAAAGAGATGAAAGAAAATGAAATATTACCCTTTTATTCTTTGAAAGGGCAAGTGGCTTAGCTTGAGCATAATTTAGAGAGTCTGGTTGTTGAATAGCTAAAAATAAAACCTGCGGCCAATGCCAACTGCTTGGCCTCAGGCATGACAAATTCCATCTTAAGGGAATCATTCACATGCATTGCTGTGAACTTTTCTACTGTGAAGTGTGGACCACTTGGCAAGATTCAGACCATGTTCTATGTTGGAAGCTGGAAGCAAACCGGTTTTATTCCACCATTGATGTGTTAAATTAGAAGCTGACCTTATGCATAACTGATTAATGGAATTTTCTTTTCAGATAATCTATAGTATTGATGTTGGGTTTTGGAGTGACTGCATTTTCCACATACTATTTTGGATGGAACATGCCTACCTAATATTTGAATGTCCACATGCATGATTGGTTGTAAGAAATTTTCATTTATAAGCAAAAACCAAGTCATTAGGAGGAATGCTTTCTTTGATAACATGAATTGACGTGTGGCACCAAAGCTTTAACCTCTACAACTTGATGTTGATCAAATTATTCAGTGCATAAATTCAAATGTTAAGATCAAATTTAGTCAAATTAATGATAACAGCAGGCCAAAGTACAAAAGTTTACTAGGTTGTCAATTGCTGAATTTGTTTGGTTAATTTGTTTCCGTGGGTATGAAGTAATGCAATCTGATGGTAACACTTTAACTTAAATTTCACACTTTTGTATGAAATTTATATGTTTTAATTCACTGGTCTTGAAGGTTTCTTGAAATTGACCCATTCACCAGTTACAATGGAGGTAACAACATATATACTCATGAATTTTTTCAATTCTACATGAATGCTAATAGAAGAACAAAAAATGCATTTCTTTTAGAGTTTGAACTGCCCAAGTGAAAGCTAATAGATAGATTATTGCTCATCCATTTTCTTTCTATAAAGGAAAAAGTGAAAACACTCAGTCTCCTTATTCTCATTGTTCATTCCATCATTAAAACCATTGAACACTTCACCTACATTTATTTCAAATTATGAATACAAATACACTCTCCGATTATAGAAACTTGTTTGATAAAATAGGCTATCAACTAATCTAAATCCAAAATAAGTAATGTTATCCAAGAAGGAAACATCATCCCATTCCGGCATCCAGAATCCAAATCTGCAGAAAACTTTGATTCTAAAATGCAAACATAAAACTGGTGTAGGCTTCCGAATCTAGATTTTTGGAGCTCTAAATCAACAAAATGCCTATTTTTATAAGAATCTAACGCTTGAAAACTCCAAAATAGAAGGTAAAAATATCTAAAGAACCCAATACTCAAATGCACAACATCCAAAATCCAACTTCAAAAACTCCTAGAAAACCATATAGAAAAAGCTCAAAACTTTGAAAATCCATCCTCAAAATCACATGTCCCACACCATAGATACCAATTTCCAATACTCCAAATGCTCTCATTCAAATAGACTGGAATAGAAAGTAAGAAAAACAATACTTTTTCCCATGAAACCCAACAATGATAGAGGCTCCAAGCCACAAAAAAAATTAGAAAGAAGTGACCTTTTTCAGCAAATCATGTGCATCTTACCAATTGAACTAACCCAAAAAGATCACCAGCGAAATGCCTCTATGAAAACTAGCTTTTTCATTCTACAACTCTTTCCAACTAGTGAAGTAGGCTTTCATAAAGAAAGAGATGAGGGTAGACATCAGCTGGCTATCACAAATTTGGGCCGTGAGCTTCGATCTTTCGCTGGGTCAATCTAGCTTCTGATTGGGGAGGAGTTGAGGGGCTGCGCTAGAAAGAGAGTGGGGAATGAGGCAAATGATTGCTCAATTAAGAGAGAGAGAGAGCTAGGAGATCGATCATTCGCGAGGGCGACTGGCAGCAATAGGAGGCTACACCGGGCTAGGGCTTGGGAAGATGAGAGAGAAAGAGAGGGGGGGTCAGGTTTTGTGCGGGATGACTAGACGAGATGAGGGTTTCTCTCCTTAGTAGGGGGGCTGCACCGGGCCAGGGTTTATGGAGATGAGATTTTCAAAGGGAGAGAGAGCTAGAGAGAGATGGGTATGGGGCAGGGGGCTATGTCGAGCTAGAGTTTGGGGAGATGAGATTTTCAGAGGGAGAGAGCTTGAGAGAGAGGGGGGGTGTAGTGTGGTTAGTAATGACTAGACGGATAGGGTGTTCTCTCCTTTGTAGATAGCTCATGAGTAGCTTTGGTCGGTTGGTTTTGGAGCGAATGAATGCAATCAAATGGCGCTGATCATGCAGCTGTTAAATTAAAATTCCTATTAGAAATTTAATTTTCTCATTTTATTGTGTTTAGTCTTTTCTACGGTTTTCACCCATACTTTGATATCTTTTGATTCAATTTCACATTTCAATTACCTAGTCACTCTTCTTTTTTCATTATTATCTATATTATTAATTATCATTTTTTTTATCTTTTTATAAAAATTCTACTTATTTTACCTTTATTTATTGTATCGGAATATTTGTATTAAGAAACTATAGCACAAGATAAACACAATAGCTAGTAGATTAACCATGTAAGATCCTGTCTTCCATAAGAAACTTATTTCCATCATGACTGTGTATTCCATGGTTCTACATAGCACCATTTGGAACTGGAAATGTCCAAAGAGAGACTTCTAAGAGAATTAGGAGATGTATTTCCATTCAGAATCCTTTTCTAAATAAAAGCCCCTATTTAATTATGGCTATCCTAGTGTAAATTATGTCGCCTATGCATTAACTCAAGTTTAAGCTATAAAAAGACCAAGTATACACACTATTCAATTATAAGCTCTCTCTATTCTATTGAGCTTCTCAAAGGTTCTACCACTAACTTGAACATTAAAGTGTTTATGTTGGGACCATCCTGATGTCTTTTAACGTTTCCTCTGTTTGTAGGATCTTCATCCAGGGGTATCAGGAGAGTAAGTTGGGAATGACTCAAACACTTGCATCATTTATGGGAAGGTTCAACAACTAAGTCATATGGGGTGGGCATTGTGATAACATAAATCTTCCTCCAAATAATGCCCCAACAGGAGATAATCCATCCCACACAGTTGACCTTAGTGATGCTATGTCAACTTTTAGAATGGAGGTGCTTTTGGAATAACTATTGCGGATGAACAACCACATGATGCAACAAATGATGCAATAGTAGAGGGAGTTCTTTGATAAGATGCTCTCCTCCAATAGCTAAAGAGGTAACTCCAGCCACAATCCTTCATTCCCACACTATCTAGGCAACATTCATTCCGTGTCCCTAGGGTCAAAGTTGGAATTATGCCAAAAACTCAAATCTACTTCAAAACTATGGATAATGTTCGAATCGAATATCAAGTAAGGCCAAATCTTTTTATGCAAGGAGCACGACCAACAATGACGCTTGCACCTGGGCTAGTTTTGGATGCTGCAATCAATGAGGGAACTAAGGAGGGCATACTAGTTATTGCCCATAATGGAAACCTAGAGAAGAGGAACTCCCCCTTCCCATTGAGGAAAGGGAAAGCATTGAAAGATTTGCCAATCAACCAGCTAAACCCTCCAACATTATACAAGAACTGGTCTAACGATAGTTGGATCCACAACATACTCTACTACCAAAAGAAGATTAAGCCCAATCTAATATACAAATGAAAGCTCATAAAATCCTGGAGGAAATAATAGAAGGGTTAGAGAAGAGGGTTCCAAGAAGATATATAGAATATGGGGGACTAATTGGATAACCTACTTTCATTAAGAAAATTATGGAAGATCCTTTACCTAAAGGATTCAAGCTCCCCCACATAGACTCCAATGACAGAATTGTTGACCAAGTGATCACTTTTCAAGTATGATGGTTAGATGAGTCTATAGGAGTATTCGATGCAATAAAGTGTTGCACTTTTCCACCCACATTGAAAGAAGTGACATTGTAATGGTATAGAGCTTTGGATCCAATAACCATTAACACCTTTGGACAGCTCCAAGGGCACTTTCTTGCCAGTTTTATAGGACAATGAAGACAAAAAAGATTATCGAATACTGATAGCAATCAGATAGAAGGATGGCTAGTTCTTCTAGGAATATATCAATAGATTCAATCAACTCACCTTGGATATTAAGGGATTAGATCAAACTATAGGAAGGACAATGCTATAGAACAAAATCAAAAGTAAACAAATTAAATACCATCTATAGCTATAGCTACCAAGGAGTTATCCCAAATTGCTAGAAGCCTTCAACAGACACATTGACATAGAAGAATTTATCAAAGGGGAAGATAACAATTACAACAGGAAAGGGAGCAAATCCCCACAACATGGGAGAGAATAATCAAGAAAGGGGACAGGGCCACCTAACTAGGAGAGGCATAAGTATGATAATTTTACTCCCCTAAAAAGTTTTTGGATACATATTTATCAAGAGATCAAGAATCAGGGCTATCTTCCTGAATCTCACCTGCTAAAGCCTAATAACAAGAGAAAAGAGTGGTGAAAATATTGCCTCTACCACAAAGATAGAGATCATGACTTTGAAGATTGTAGGCAACTTAGAGAACAAATAGAAATTTAATCAGAAGATAAAGGCTACAATGTTGCCTAGCAAGCATCACATAGAGAAGGGAAGGCACGGAAAAAAGCCAAGAGGACTCTTTTGGACAAAGGGAAGTGGCTTCCAAAGAGCAGGTAAGAGATGACGCTATGGAAACCAATCACCCAACCAATGGAACCATCAATGTCATTATAGGAGGACCAACATAGGGTAAAAATACACCACAGGAAGGAGAGCCTATGAAGAGCAAATAACTTAATAGGGAAGACTTCTAAAAGGAAGAGAGAAGATGATTGCTCCTTTACCTTCTCAGAAGGGGACTCACTCAACTTGTCAGTCTTGTATGATGATTTTGTTGTCATTTCATCAGTTATATCCAATTTTGAAGTAAAATATATCATGGTAGATAGTGGAACATTAGCTTATACTTTGTTCTATTATTGCTTCAAAATGATCAGAATCTTGAAGAAAAAGTTAAAACTAGTAGCAAGGCAACTAATAGGATTCACAGGTGATGGGGTGATACTAGAGGGCATCATTACTTTATCCTACACCAAGGGAGATAGAGAAGTTAAAACCACAACCACCCTAGACATTTTGGTAGTTAAAGTGCCATTAGCTTACAATGAAGTACTTGGGCACCTAAGTTTAAACAAAATGAAGGTAGTGGTATTAACATACCACTTAGTAGTTAAATTCCCCACCTCTAAAGGAGTAGGTGTAGCCAAATGTGATTAGAAAACCTCAAGAAAATGTTACAAAAGCTCCTTAAAAGGAAAATCCCCCAATAACATACAAATTGATATTCTAGATATATGAGAAGAGCAACAAATCACGCATAATGAACCAATAGAGTCATTGCTTATAGTTCCATTATTCCATAATAATCTAAAGAAAACAGTTTAGATTGGTTATACTTTGAAACCACCTTTACAGGAAGAGCTGATGGCACTCTTAAAAAGAAATTCATATGTCTTTGCATGGGAGACATTAGACATGTTACGACTAGATCTAGTGGCAGCATGCTACAAACTCCTTATAAACAAAAATCACAAACCTATCCATTAGAAGAAGCACTTGTTCTTGCAAGAAAAGAAGGAAGCCATTGCTACTAAAGTTGAGAAGTTTTTGCTACCAGGTTTCATTAGACAAGTGCACTATTCAAAATGGCTGGCAAATGTGGTTATGGTTCAACAGACCAATGGGAAATGGCAGATGTGTATAGACTTTACATCTTTGAATAAAGGCTATTGGAAAGACAACTACCCACTCTCGAATATAGATCAATTGATTAATTACATAATAGGACATGGGTTGCGCAACATTCATGGATTCTTTCTCAGAGTATCACTAGATCAAGATGCATGAACTTGACTAAGAAAAGATGCCATACATAATGGATGTAGGCATGTATTGTTACAAGGTCATGTTGTTTGAATTAAAAACGTACCACATATCAGAGAATGGTGAATAATGTCTTCAAAAACCAAATTATTAGGAACATTGAGGCTTATGTAGATGATATGGTTATCAAGAGCCAAAATTGCACTAACCATCTCAGAGATTTGGAAGAAGATTTCAAACCCTCTAAGAGCACAAGATGAACCTAACATAAAAGTATATTTTTAGAGTATCATTAAGGAAGCTCCAGGGTTCTTGATATTCCAAAGAGGGATAAAAGTCAACCCTGAGAAGATACAAATCATTTGCGGCATGGGAGCACCTAGCAACACCAAAAAAATCTAGAGTTTGATAGGGAGGTTGCTAGCGCTAAATCGGTTCTTGTCCAAATTAATAGAGAGAATCCTATCTTTCTTAAAAGCTCTTCACAAAAGAAAAATTGGTGAGGCAATAGAAGCATTCGAATGGAGTAAAGAGTCACAAGAAGCTTTTGAAAACTTGAATGTATACTTGGAATCTCTTCCTTTATTATGCTCCCCTGAAAGGGGAGAAACCTTATATGTGTATCTAGCTATAGAAACCAAAATAGTTATGGCACTACTATTCCAAGAGTAGGGACTCCACCAGCAGCCAGTGTATTACATCAGTAGGATGTTGAGTAATATCGAAGTCCAATATCACCTAGTGCAGAAAATGTCCTTTGCCTTAGTGATTGTAGAAAGGAGATTGTACCCATACTTTCAAGGGCATCCAATTAGAGTCTATACTGGTCAACCACTAGTCTTCTAGAAGATGAAACTTGTAAGCTAGTGAGTAGTGGAGCTCAGCAAATTTAACATCGAATTGCCCCCACATACTACCATCAAAGGATAAATTATGTCAGATTTCATTGTGCAATGTACTAGTAGTTGAAGCGAAGAATCAACCATAATAGCAAGGCATGCCTCAGACACCAATATGGAACCATCAGGGTCAACTATGGTATTGATTGAAGAATAGTGCTATGAAAACAATCTCCCCAAACCAGAACCATAATGGAAATTGTATATGGATAGATCCTCTAATAAGGGGGGAGTGGGAGCTAGTCTCATCCTCCAAAGCTCGGAAGGAAACCCATTTGAGTATGCTCTCCGATTTAACTTCCTAGCTACCAACAATGCAGTTGAATACAAAGCCTTGCTACAAAAACTCTGAATAGCCTAGAAATTAAAGGTGTAAGTGCTACAAATCTACTGCGACTCCCAACTCATGTTAAAGTAGCTAAAGGAGTATGAAGCCAAGGAGCTAATGATTTTATGGCTGCTCGCAACATGATAGATCCCAATGTTTTTATTCTACAAATACTAATGGACATGAATGAGGACATGATATCAAGATTGGCTTTTGTACCCACAATTGCACCATGAAGAATCATATCGCTTGAATACCATTTTAGCCAATAGCATCAAAGACATTGAGCAAATGGTAATAGAATTTCAAGAATTGTCATGGATGGATTTAATCCATGCTTATTTAAAGAATGGGGATAAACTAACAAATCCACTTGAAGTAAAGATGTTAGCTCAATTCACGGCAAAGTTTGTCTAACTCAACAATAAGTTATTTTATATAGGGCGCACAATCGTACTTTCAATACATGACTAAGGACTATGGGCAAAAAATCATCAAGTTGTCCCATGAAAAGGAATGTGTTGATAATCTAGTGGTCAAAAGTCTTACTTTTAAAATAATCAAATAGGGATATTATTGACTCATTATGGTTGCTAATTTAAAAGAATATATAAAGAAATGTAATAGATGGTAGAAGCATGCAAACATTTTGTGGCTCCGAGCTACTAAGTTAGCAACTATCAGTAGCCCTAAGCCATTCTACTAATGGGGAATAGACATCCTGAGTCTGTTCCCACTAGCAATAGGGGGGCAAAAGTACATCATTGTAGTGGAAGACTACTTTACCAAATGGATGGAAGCTAAGGTCATACGGTCCATATCGGCAACCGAAGTGAAAGGATTTTTGTCGAAAACTATCATGCGTAGATTTGGGGCATTTGGAGTCTTGATCATAGCTAGTAGGACCCAATTTGACAATAAGTCCTTTTGGGAATTCTATGCTTCCTACAAAATATAGTAAAAGTTCTCTTCCATGGCCTATCTCAAACTAATGGATTAACGAAAGCAGCAAACAAAAGTATTGTGGATGGATTACGAAGAAAACAAGAAGGTTCAAGTGAAAGCTAGTACAATGAAATCCTCAAAGTTTTATGGGCACTTCAAAATCTTCCAAAAAGCTCTAATGGAGAAACTCTATTCATGCTTGCTTACAATCCCGAGGTAGTAGTATCAATTGACCTGTAGATTCCCTCTACCAGAGTCCAAACTTTTTGACCCAGATGTAAACTAGGAAGCCCTCAAGAGGCAACCTTGATGTATTGGATGAAGTCAGAGCCAATGCTCAAGTAAGAGTAGCCAAATATCAAAACTAGGTAGACAATATTATGATAAAAGGATCAAAATGAGAAGCTTCCAAGAAGGAGACCTAGTCCTATAGGAGGTAACAGTTAGAGATTAGTACCTGAGGTAAGTTTACATAGACTTGGAAAGGACTGTATTGCATTAGCAAAGTCTTGAATAATAGAGCCTATTGATTATGATAACTCAATGGAAGAGACGTCCCACAAACATAGAATATTGAATGCCTTCAAATATACTATCAGTAGGATAGGCAAGCCTACAATTATTCTTTTCATGTCATGCTAGATTCAAAAACTCAATGAAGAATATTTATGCCTTCTTTCTTTTTGATATATCCTTTTATATTGAATTTAAATATCCTTTGGAACATTGTTACTAGTGTCAGCATTAGAAGTCCACCAAATACTTTCTTTTTGTAGCGGCTTAGTAATACATCCCAAGAAGATGAGGGATGGAAACAAATTAAGAAGAAAAGCAACTTTATAATATGTCCCAAGAGTATGAGAGGGGCCTAAGAAGACTAGTGGCACTATAATACATCCCACGAGTATGGGAGTAGCTTGAGAAGACAAGTGGCCCCATAATATGTCCCAAGAGGACAGGAGCAGCCCAAAGAAGACTAGCGGCCCCATAATACTTCCAAGAGAACGTGAGCAACTGAGAAGACAAGTTGCCCCATAATATGTCCCAAGAGGATGGGAGTAGCCCAAGAACACAAGTGGCCTTGTAATACGTCCTAAGAGGATGAGAGTAGCCCAAGAAGACAAGTGACCCCATAATCCACACAAGACCCAAGTTGGAAAAAGAAAAAGATAAGGTAAACATAATAACATTCAAATAAGTGGTCAAGAAACACATAAGTACCACAAGAAAGACTATAAAAAAATAAAAAAATAGAACTTTTATTGCTCTTAATAAGATTACATATCTTTGCAAGACTCCCAAAGAACTATATCACTAATGTCAATATTGGGGAGCTTACGAGAGACTTTTCCTTTGCAAGAATTAAAGCCATCAAAATATAAAGTTTCTCCCTAGCCAACACCATCTCACAATACTTAATATGCTGCCAACTTCTCTAGGAGCTCTAGGCGAGTCTGCCTTAGCACAGAAGTGTGTTTTACCTCTAATCGGGAATTCTTCCTGATGAGAATGTAAAACGTCATATTTTGTTCCCTTCATACTTAGTCTTTTACACTTATTTGATGCTTAAATGCACTCACTATTCTTATATTTTGATTTAGGACACAAATAGAGTTGTTAGGAGCAAAACAAAGCTAATTGGATGATTTTGGATAGCTTCAACATCACTTCAAGGCCATTTTAGGTATAGATGGAAATTGATTCAGCAAAAGTGTTAAACATAGAAGTTGCATCTCTTCAAATTATCTAAAAAAAAAATTAAGAATCATAGGAGTTAGAGATCATAAGGAAAATTTATGGCCAAAATATTACAACTGTCTTATATTTCAAACCTGCTAAATATGACACAAGGCATTACTTGTATCCAATTTTTTATATGTATAAAGGCCGATTTGGAAAATGTGTTCAATATGAAAGTTATATCCTTTGAAGTTATGTTTATAATAAATCAAGCATCACATGATTCTGACATCATATGGCTAAAAGAGTGAACCTGTCTCTTGTGAACAGTGAATTGGGCATAAATAACCTAAGTGGCATTTGGATAGTAATTTGGGCACTACAACACCATAATGTAGCTCTGTGGAGCCAATGCAAGTGTGAAAGTGACTTATTTTTAGCAATTTTTGATTATTTTGTGCATCGGCAACTTAGAAAACTATATGGACACCTAAAATTACCCTAATTTGAGTTATTTAAGGAGGGAAAAATATAGGAAACACAACTTTTTGTGTAGAGAATTCATCTCTTCTCTCTTTTCTTCTTTATTTTATTTGTCTTTGTATTTTCATGGCCCTGTGTGGCTAATTTCTTATACTTTCTTAAGGAAAATGGAAGCCTTAGAATCAATATACTATGAGATCTAAATAGTTTTCATTATTGAATTTATACTTTTGAGTATTGAATGTTCTTCTATGTTTATTTTCATAATTGTTGCGTTTAATTGCTAGGAGGCTACTATTTTATTATTCGTTATAATCTACTACTGGATTAGATATCAAATCTGTAATTGTTTGATCTCTCTAATCTATAAAGTAACTAAGAGTTAATGATTTGCTGCATCAAAAATTATTAAATCTTAGGAAGAATATTTGACAAAATTAAATATAACCGCTTGTGCTTGTGTTATTTAGCTTCACCGATCTCTATAAATCTTAAAGCTGTTATTATATTAAACCTTTAGTGCTTGTCTAGGGTTGTTTAATAGTTAGGGTTAATTAGATTGTTTGTTTCAAATTAACTATGTCAAATAATATATAGGAAAAATAATTCCGATGGTGAATATTCAAAGTGTGAATTGATTTATATTTGTATCAATGATCAGTTATGAGATTCTGAGGGTGGATGTTAACTTAGATCAAGGTTTGTTTCTTTGATTGATCTCTTTTATAACATTATTTTCATTATACTCAATACCCCCATTCTCGTTCACATCGCATAAAATTAGGCTAAATACTCTCCATGGGATCAACCTATACTCGCATTATAATAGGAAATTTAATTGGATTATAGGTTTTAAATTTAGTTGCCTACAATAGCACATCAAGTTTTTAGTACCATTGCCAGAGAGTAATTCTAGTTGACTTTTGTGCTTTTATGATGCTTGTTTTATTTTTGCAATTTTCAAAAAAAATATAATATTTGTTTTTAGATTTTATTAGTTCTTTGATTGTTTATGACTGTTTCGCAATCTTCTAGACATGGTGATTTGCATTACGAACCAAAAATAGAGAAAATTTTGCATGGGTTAAGGAGTGAAGCTTGGAGAAATTTTAAATAGGAGGAAATCATAGCTTGAAATTGAACTTTGAAAGAGCTTGCTACCCCTTATTTGAATCAACAACCCTTACGCATAACATTTTCTACTTTAGATGTTATCATTAATTTGGATTAAAAGATTGACTAATACATATCTTGCCCACTTTTCATGATCTTGCTGGTGAAGATCCCTACAAGTATTTGAAGGAGTTTCATGTGGTATTTATGAGTATGAAGCCCACAGGGGTGACTGAAGAGCAAATAAAACTAAGAGCCTTTCCATTCTTTTTGAAGGATCTGACTAAGGATTGACTTTATTATCTACCCTTTGGGAGCTTATAACAAGGAATGAAATGAAGAGATTGTTTTTGGAGAAATATTTCCTAGCTTCAAAGATAGCCAACATTCGAAAGAAAAATTGTAGTGTGCGATAGCATAATGGAGAATCCCTATACAAATACTTGAAGTGTTTCAAGAAATTATGTGCATGCTACTCCCATCATCAGATTAGTGAGCAGCTGCTCATCCAGTATTTCTATGAGGGCTTTCTACCCACTAATAGGAGCATGATTGATGCTGCTAGTGGAGGATATTTGGTCGATAAAACTCCTGAACTTGTAAGAAACTTGATTGCAAACAGGGCTGTCAACTCATAGTAATTTGGCACGAAGATTGACTCTCTATGCAAGCTCATTAATGAGGTAAGTATTTTCTCTCTTAAACAACAGATTGTAGGTCTAACTTTTCTTGTTCATCAAATAGTTATAGGAAATATGCAAATAACAAAAGCTTCTGGAATTTATTTAGTGGTAGGGCATCTAATTGATATATGCCTAACTCTACAAGAGAAGTCCTTTGAGCAAGTAAATGCAATGGGTGGTTTTTCTGGACAACACAAAGGAAGCATGATCCTGAGGGATCACACCAATTTCAGCTATGGGAACCCACAAGTAAATCAACCCATGAATCAAAACCACCAAAGTTTCCAATAGTATAAGTAGCCATATCACCCTCCACAATAACCACAGGAACAAACTTTTAACTCTGGTATGTCTTTAGATGATATTAGTAAGCCTTTTGCCACTAATACTTTTCAATTTCAACAGGAAACGAGAGCTAGCATTCGAAGTTTGGAGAACCAGGCAAGTCAGATAGCAACCACAATCAATTGGCTAAAGATAAAAAGTTCAAGGAAATTACCCTCTCAAGTGGTGGTGAATCCAAGAGAATATGTAAGTGTAATTGCTTTGAGAAATGTAAAGAGGTTGACATTCCAGCAAAGGCAACTCCTGCACCAACAAAGCAAGAGAAGGAGAAATGTCTTATTGCAGACAAGGACATTTCCAATGACAATGACGTAACTCAATGTAAGTTCCTGTCTCGCTTTTTTCTCAGGCTTTAGCAAAATCTTGAAAACATGAGCAAATTAAAGATATATATAAGACTTTTCATAAATACAAGGTAAGGTAAATATTTCACCTTTTGATGCTATTAAATAAATGCCTCATTATGCTAAATTCCTGAAAGAATTATGCACAATAAAGGGAAATTAAAAACATAAAGGGAAGGTAAGAGTAGGGGAGAATGTTTTTGCAATTATTCAAAGAAAACTCTCTATGAAGTGCAAAGATCCAGGTATGTTTACTATCCCTTGAATTATAGGTAACACTAGACTTGAGCAGGCCATGTTAGATTTAGAAGCTTCCATTAATGTCATCCATATTCTTTACATGCTTCTTTAAAACTTGAAAATTTGAATAAAATTAGTGTTATAATTCAATTGGTTGATAGATCTAATTTCTATCCTAAGGGTGCAATTGAGGATGTTCTTTTGAAAGTCAATGATTTGGTTTTTTTTTACTGATTTTTATGTGATAGATATGAAAAATGGTAATCAAACTAATCTTATTTTGTTAGGAAGACCGTTCCTAATGACATCCAAGATTAAGATAAATATTCATAGTGGCACACTTACTATGGAATTTGATAGTGAAATTATTCTGTTTAACATTTATGAGGCCATGAAATATCCTGACGATGATAATTATGTTTACTCTATTGATGTGATTGATTCTTGTGCACAGGAAGTTTTTGAACTTGATGGGAAAGATGAATTAAAAGTTGCCATTATTAAGAATCTTGAGAAGGAGAATGAGATCTTACCTTTGAGTGCTAATTTGTAAGAAACTATTGTAGTATTAGATGACTTTATGAAGTTATTAGAATCAAGTAATGATCCTTACATTGAGTTACTAGTTTCTAATAAGAGTCTTTTACCTTTTGTTTTATAGGTATCTACTCCAAATTTAAAGCCCCTTCCTAATCACCTCAAGTATGTTTTCCTTGGAGATGAAGAAACCTTACTAGTGATCATCTCCATTAAACTCAGTGCACTACAAGAAGAAAGGCATGTGTAGGTTTTGAAGAAGCATAAGATGACTATTGGTTGGATAAGTGTAGATATTAAAGGAATTAGCCTACCCATATGCATGATTTTTTATTTCCAATTTGCAATTGCTCCAGGTTGAAGAAAGAATTAGTGAGACGAGCTAACGACTATAATCAAAAGCACTGCTCATGAGGCAACCCAAGGGGAGTTTGTGTTTTTTCCTCTTATTTCCTTCGTATTTTTGCAATTCTATTTTGGTTGCTTTTGTCTTTTCTTTGCATTTCATCTTACATTGGAGATAATGTAAGTTTTAAGTGTGGGGGAGGGGATTTAGGTTATGTTTTTATTTCAAAATGAGAGAGTTTTTCCCTCTTTGTTTTGGTAGTTTTCAATGATTTAAGGTTGTGGAGGTCATGAGCAAGATTCAATTGAGATTGAAAAATTTATACCATGATTGAATAAGTAATCTTCCAATTTATAATTGCTTAGTTTAGTTATTTTCTTTGAGAATGGTGATGACTAAATTTTATAGACAAAAGCTAGTGAGATTTTGACCATTAGACTGACACATCTATATTAGTCCCATTCTTTTCTTTTATGAAAGATATTCTTCCATGGACATCCTAAATAAAAAAATGAAAACAAATTTAGTAATAACTATAATGCGTGTGAATATTTAACTCTTAACAACTCTTTTTGGTAAATCAATTAAAAAGGTTATAAACAATCCCTAGCAATCTAAAAGTATTAAACTTAAAAGTTTTTCAAACTTATAGTAGCATAAAACCTTCTGAGATTCTAGTCTTAGAAAACATTAGAAAGAGTGTAAAAACTTAGAGCAAAAAGAAACTCTACATAACTAATTACAATCACAAACTTAGAATCTAACATCATAGAATCCATAATAAAATGAACCATTATAAAGAAATTTAAGGGAAAAAGATCTAGGAGCTGATGAGTAACTAATAACACTTAAAATGAAATAGATTCCTTAAAAAGACAATAAAAACATTCCCACGTTCAAAATAAATAAATAAAAGAAAATAAGAAACCTTTATTTTCTTAAAACTTCTATAACAGCTGCTAGTTCCTCAACTCGCTGCTAAGCCTCAGTCAATTCATTCTCCAATACCTTAATATGATCCATAATTCTCTTATAATCTATGCGGTGATAAGTTAAAAGAAGATCTAAGCTTTCATTTGCCCTCCTAGCCTGCCTTAGTTCCTTCTTCAGCTGCTTCACCTCCTCCTTCAAATAAGAAAACCTGACTACTTCCCTCAATCAAATTCTACTCCATCCATGACTTCTCAACATCACATTACAATTAGTCAAATTGTTACCCTCTAATATAAATGAAGTAGAGAATATCTAGGGTCGTAACTATATCCCAAGAGATGTATTAAATCTATTGTTCAAATCTCTATAATCATCTTCTTGTTAAAAATAACAAAAGTATTTCATTAGCGACACTAACAGAGACCCAAATAGGATCAAATAGGAACATGCATTGTCACCTTAGGAATATGATTTTGATGAATAAACTATGCTAACTGCATCTAAATGTTAATAATGCACTCATAAAGAATATAATAATCACAAGCATAGAAATTGAAAAATAAAATTTAAATGGTTGAAATATTACATCTAAAATTTCAAGACTTTAATGAAAGAAATTATTTACTTAGATAAAACATTAACAACTATTTTTGACTCATCAATTTTCTGAAAAGTCATCACTGATTTCGTCTCCAAATTCTTAATGCATTCTATGGCTTCCATGTGAGCTGTGGAATTTTTCATCAAGAGACGATTAAAATGAGTAGTACTGCCCTTGGTATAAAATAAATCTTCCTTTAACACTTTAATTCTGTCATGAAAAAATTGAATTTTCTCCGCATTCGCATTGTCATCAACTTGTATTTGCTTTGAAAGAGAACTTAATGATGCCATGGTATCGAAAACTACTCTAGTGTACACAAAAATGTCGTCTTATCTCTAACTCTTCTATACATGATAAAGAATTTGAAGCGTCTCTCCACTTCCTAAGAAATCCATTAATTTTGTTATTAAATTCCTTAATCGTCTATCTTGGTAATAACAATTACGGAAGACTCCAAAGAAGGATGCATTATTTTGATAAGAAGGATAAAGGATAAATGATCATACCATTAAAACTTAAAAATCCAAAATGAGTATCACTAGCCAGGATCATGCATTGTCACCAAAGAACTCATCTCTCTGCATGAAATCAATTTTAATAATAATGACACTGCATTCTTATGTGAAATAATCATGATAAATTAACTAATGGTTGAATTTTGCCTATAAATCAACTAATGGTATGAATATAAAACTTTAGGCAATAGGAAAACTATGAGAAAGAAATTAGTAAGGATTCTAGGAGATAGGGGGAGAAATAAAATCTTTAAGGGGAGAGAAATAAACATAAAATGGGATAAAGAAATGTGACCACATAGGATTAAATCTTTTTTATTATGACAAAAAAGGGGAGAAAAAATGTGAGAGACTTGTGAGAATGGAAGATTTAATTCAAACATAAAAGGGGGAGAATGGTAAAAAGAGTAAAACTCATAAGATTACAAGAGTCAATTATTTAGGGCAAGTTTTATCAACTAATAAAATTTTAATCACGACTCTTCAAAGTTTTGTCATCATCAAAAAGGGGGAGATAGTCAGCATTATTGTATATGATTTTGATGATAACAAAACTTGTA
>JAYJMB010036824.1:17643-33915 GCA_036873735.1 Pouteria campechiana | reverse complement strand
CATGTACATTACATAATCATATACATACATCCACATGATAATTTCTTATTGACACAATGAAATACACTAACCAATTGTCACGATTTAACCATAAATAAGTTTATACATAAACTCTAAAAATGATATCTCAATTCCTACAACTCTGCTTTATCCTCAAATTTTTTTATAAGCTCTAAATATTATAAATAAAATATTATCAAAATTTAAAGTTAAAATACTTTAAATCTCACAAATTAAAAAGAAAATATGAAAATCCAAAAAAATGGGCAAAATTATTTTAGCTCTATTTCACTTCAAAATTTTTCTGTAGGTTCCAAATAATATAATTAACCTTGTGTTAAAATATGAGGTTAAATACCTTAAATTGAGAGAATTAAAAATAAATTTCCAAAATCAGAGAAAATTGGGTGAAGTAGTGAATTGAGCAAATTTTTAAATAAATATTTCTTAGGTTTTTTAAGACCATTAAATGATCGAATGCTTTTATAAAAATTTACATACTTCTAGTTTAACATATATAAAACAAACCAATATTTTATATTTACAAAAAAACCAATTTATAGGATTTTAATTAAGCTAAAAGGGGTACTTGATAATCATAATATTTCAATGTATCAATTACGTTTTTAGTACAATTTTCAATCTGTTTTCACTTTTTTCAATGCAACCCACTCATGTTAAACAAGGATATCAATCATGACTAAATGAAGCAAATAAAGCACATTTAAAATAATATATGACATGGTATAATACATTAAACATTTGTGCCCAAAATTCTAAAACTTAACTATCCAAATCAAATGCATTTCAAAACCTGTGTACCTTACTTGGTCTATAATTTGCACTGCCACTTAATCTTGGGACACACCCCTTAATCAGTCCTTAATCATCCTCCAAAATTATAGCCTTATGTATAATAAATTTGTAATTAATTCCAGCAACCAACCCATTTAAATACTCTATTCTACACCCCTAATGTCCTCCTTATTTCATCATCAAATTGCCATCTGTTTGGGTCCACTAAATGCGCCATTAAAGCCTTAATTAAACCATAATTAATCCATATAATAAGGCCTAATCACCTTGTTTAAATCATATAATTTTAGCCCCTAAAATTAAGTGGACAGTAGGGTATTTGCATTGATTCTTTATTCCATCCTAACTGATTTTTATTTCTATTTTAATTATCCCCTAGCTGAACTAAATTAGACCCTAATCTAGTTGGAAAAATTTACAAAAAACCCTTATTTCCAAAATAATTTATGTTAGATCTCCATGAATTATTTCCATAAGTATGTTTATCAACTTAAATCAACAACTTCCATACCTAAATTTTGCTCATTCCTTGATGGGTCCCATTTGCAAGGATTAATCTCCTAATTAAGCTAGTTACCATAGCTTAATCTAAGTGGGAAACCATAGCCCTCAACTCTACTTGAAGTTTGCATCCAACCCTTTTAAGCATACTAGGTGAATTTGTGAATTTTGGGACATGGGATGGGCTCAACGTTAGCAAGGGAGGGCATGGGCAGGGTATACACGAAGGAGATAAGGAAGAAATGGAGTTCCATTGCTTATTTGTAAACTATATGTTATGGTAGTTTGCAGCCTATTTTGGTTCCATGCACATGCACTCTCTTGAACTTTTTGAACTTGCATTAATCCTTGTTTTTAATATGTATAAGCTGCCCATTTCATAAATCATATGCTCATATTAATTTCTCATTATTAAACATTCCATTTTCATAATTTTATTTATTTATTATTAATTAAGATTGATATAAACCAAAATTTTCTATAATTTACCATCACACTCAGTATACCACCCTTCTACATGCATTTTTCAATTTTTCTTCCCCTATTAATCATTGGTTAATGTATGTCCTTCTCATCCTCACATTAATATAAATATTCCATCCCTTTTCATAATTGTTTCATAATAAAATTTAATATTTTTCAATATACACACATCTGATGCTTCACCCATTTAAATTCATTTTTCTCTCAATTAAATCACTTATTGAGTACACCTTGATGCATTCCAGACCTCATCTTCATATTTATATTAATAATTCATTCAATTCCATAATTTTTTTATATAAATTCTTCAAAAAATTAATTAACTCCAATATACTTAATGCCAAACCGGCAAAAATTTACAACAGCTGAAATTCATGGCCTTAAAAAGACATATATGCCTGGTTATAATTCATGGGATATCTCCTATCCCCAATTAGCCAGACATACATAGAAAGATGCCTACTTACCTTATATGATGAACTCTATCATAAATCTTCAGTTCCATAGCTTCACTTTCAATCAATGCTCTAGGATCCTACACATACAACAACGCTATTTTCTTACAAAGATAGCTTTAACGAATTCATGTCAAGCCAATGAATTTTTCATGACCATCTATCTTTAACCACTTCTTAGTCATGTCTTTCATGTATGAAATACATTTGTTCTAATGCCTCTTCCATAAACAATCTAAGGTTTGCAATGTAATTACGCAATTGTATAATTTTTTTAGGGAAGCATTTCATCAAACATTTTACATACGTCACATAATTTGACATTCTCATTTAAACATAACAAGTAAATTTCATTTCTAGTCACATATAGTAACTTTATAACATGATTAACACTAATTTTACCTTAGTACCAAGTTATTCAAGTTTTTAACCTAACCCCATATACCTAATTATTTTTCATTGGGGCATTTCATCGAAGTGGTCACATGCATCATTTAAGCCTTAGCATTTCAATGGGATTTCATTCTACATCATATATACTCATCATATAACCTATTCAATATGTTATTTATTCATCATAAAAATAAGCCGATTAGGCTTTCCATTCAATCAATTCACTGCTAAAAACAATCGATACATGAAACCCCCTTCCCAACTAGCTATCCAACTATATAACCGGGTTTTCTCATACCCAATCATCCCAAAAATATCACAACTCATGAATTAATCATTTCCCCCATGATGAATCATCATAAACCATGAAATTTCCCTGATTTCTATTGTTCACGAGCTACGTATGAAATTCTAACGAGCAAAAATCACAATTTTAGCTAAGCAAAGAATGACTTACCATGAAATTCATACATAGCCTTCATCCCAAATGAGGAATTAACCCTAAACATCAACATTTTACCATAGATTGCAACAAAATAGCCTACGCACACTTTTCAAATCATCAAAATTGAAAGAATTTAAGCTAGGATGGATACTCGTTGTTACACAGATAGATTATCTTGTTTCCTAGCTCAAATGACAAGAATCCTGAGCTTAGAGAGATAGGCTCTAGGGTTAGGGCATTGGGGAAGAAGAAGAATAGGATAGGAATGAAAAAAATCACCCAAAATAACTTCAAAAGTCGACCCACCAGCTGAACTAGCAAAATTGGTGTTTCGGCCTTGAATTTTGGCGCCGTGGCGCCCATCCTACTGTTCGCGAGTGTTGTTCTGGCCCTAAATTCCTCATATGATATCCAATTTATGTATGTTTTTAATGTTTTAGAAAGATAATTTCAAGATCTATAAATTTTATGTTCATCATGTTTTCTTATTTATCCTCCACATATGATTAATTTGGCCTCAAAGTAATGCATTTTGTTTGAACACAATATGAAGCTCTAGAGACAGTTATAGTATTTTAGCTCTAATTTTTTCATTTAATATATGAATCACATGATTATTGATGCATTATAAAGGTAATTTAAATAGCTACAACTTTTGTTCTAAATATGTTTTCTAAATCATCCATCATATATGCCAAAATTTGGATACAAGTGACACCTACATTGTATTCAGCTTTGTGAACTCATGCACTTGTGCTCAAAACATAACTTAACTTATAATTCTTTCTTCATTCTTTTCCATGTTATTATTTTTTCATTATTTTCCAAATAATTGCTTAATAATAATGTCATGTAGATACATCAAAATCAGATTAAAATGCATATATTATGCCCCTATGTACCTAGGTCAAATTACATAATGATTACCCCGTCTCATACTTTCGCGGCAATTTCTTCCCTCTTGCACTTAAGTATTAATCTTATTAACTTTCAAATTTCAAATTGGTTAATATAAATCATAGCCTTAGCAATATTTTCAAACACTTTTACTTCTTTTAATGCCTCAGGCCTTATAACAAACTAGTTTAACGGGTTGGGTTTTCAGTTTAGATAACCCTCAACCCATGAACAATCCCTTTGGTAATTTTTTTTCTTCAACCAATTTCTAACCAAATTCCCATATTCATCCAACCTAATCTGATGATAAATGGGTTAGGTTGGTTGTGTGGTGGGTTGAACCAAACTTGGATACAGCCCTGATCTTGATTTCTTATAATATTTTAATATATACCAAGATTAATATTAATGTAATAATATTTTATTTTAATATTCTATAATCATATTAATACTAATATAATATAATTAATATATTATATTAATATAATATAAGATTATAATATATTATAATATTATTGTTTGAGTCATACCTTAAATATTTTCATGAAAACCCCATATGAAGATCATACAAGACAAAAGACAAAGGAAAAGTCAAATAGTATTGAGATGGTCCCAATGTGAATACTTTGACACTCAAGTCAGTGCATACTTGGGTTTCTATCATTGAGCTTAGGTCAGTGTGCAAGAGATATAATATTATACACTGATACAATTAGAATTTTACAAGTTTTCCTAACTAGAGAGATGTTTATGAAAATTTAACATCCTATAATTCTATTAAGCGTCCCTCTTTATGCAATAACGGCTCTAAGAGAAGTTTTATACAATTGTATTTTATTTGAATAGATTTCCTATTAGAGTTAGAGTTTGACATGGTTAATCTACCAATGATAAAGCTTATCGTGTGTTATGGTTCCTTAATTATATACCAATAATATTTATAATATTTCATCAATTATGTGTGTGTTGATGTATATATTTTTACATATATGAATATTAATATTTTCATAAAATGTTAATATACTAGTCGACCTTGGAGGATTAGAAAAAATGGACATGTAGGTAAAAGGATTATCTATTTCAGGAATTATATATATTTATATGAATATTTTTTGATTTAAAGGTCTAATAAACTGAAAAGAACTCTAGGAACTGCTAGCAGCTTATCCTAAATAAGCTTTGAGGAGCTTATTTCTGACAACAGCTTATTTTTAAGTAAATAAGTGGTAAGTCCCCAAAATAACCCGAATCAAACTAGTTCTAAGAAGATGAGTTCCCCACATAGCACATAATTTCATATGCATGAAAACAATGAAAACAATGAAGCTTGTCAGAAAATACCTAGTCCAATCAATATATAGATACATCTGATATCCTGGACAAAATAGAAATTGAATAAAGATGAATTTAAACATTACATGAATATAGAAATTCCATACAATTTACTTGGACAACAAGCATTTGTTTCAAGGGTTGGCGACGTATTTAATTTGAACTACCCAACAGTCTATCCATTATGTAGAAAAAGGCTAGCAATGAGTCATGCATGCTGATGCCAGTTGTTGAATTAAAAAACATTTATTCCATGTTTCACATTTCTCAATCTCATGGTTCTTTGTTTTTCCGGTCCCTTCCATCTACTAGGAGCTAAAGGACAATAACCATTGCAGTCCGTGAATTACATCTTTTAATACCGAGGCACCAAATACACTTGCTACTCAGCCGAACCAGCCAGTAATCTCCTGACCCCATGTTATTTATTTTATGTTGTTCAACGAAATTACGAGGCAAATCTTAACATTATTTCTCATGAACTTAACATGCATTATAGGAAAATATAAAACATAATCATTTCTTATCATGTCAATGAATGAAAATTGTATTTCAAGGTAATTTATTTTAACAATTTTAATTTTGTTAAGCTACCCTTTTACTAAGCTTAATTTTGATGATAAATGAGATTAAACAACTTAGTTTTGATGATGAACAAACAAATAAGTGAAGAATTAAGGTACTAACAAATTACTTTCCAAGTTTTGTAGCATTAAATATCAAAATAGATTAAGGAAAGTAATTGCAAGAAATAAAAGGTGTTAATTGTAAAATTATTACATTAACTTTTTTAAAGGAAGACATACAAAGAATGCTTGAATAAAAATACATTCAAAAATCACTAAGAAGTAAATTAGAGGCTTGGCATGAAAGTTAGAAGCTAAGAAGAAATCAAGAATCAAATCAAAAATTAATCAAAAGCTACATAGAAGTATTTAAGAATGATATCAGGAACAGAATGTGAAACTCAAAAGCACTTATAAGTTACTAGTTGTAGCTCACAAAGTTAGACCAAGACTTTTTTAGAATCAATACATAGCATTATTGAAAATCAGAGGATGGACAAAATTTTCATAGCATTATTGCAAATCAGAGGATGGACTGAAGTTTCATTAAAATCACAAAAGCATATCAGAAGTGACTCAGAAGAAACTTGGGTTGTATAGAATTAACCTAAAGACACTTTAGGTATACAAAACCATGCCAAAAGAAAATTAGAGGATGAATAGAAGTTTCATCAAGATTACAAAAGCAATGCAGAACATTGATATGTTACACAGAAGCAATGCAGAACATTGACATGTTATGCAGAATTAATGCAGAATGTGGACATGCTACACAAAATTAATGCAAAACATGGATATGTTACATAGAAGCAATGCAGAAACACTGATACGCTACACAGAAGCAATCCAGAATACTGACACACTACATAGAAACAACTTAGAAAAAATCATAAGCATTCTCAGAGGTGTTTTCAAGAAGGCATGAGTCAATGAAAATATACAGAAGCAAAATCTAAGCTTCATAGGTAAATCAAAAGCTAGTCAAAAGTTCTTTAAACCTCAAAATATGATAATTAAAGGATAAGACAATGAAAGAAATTCTAAAGAGCATATTTCCAAAAGATTACTTATCACAAAAATTCTGAAGAATTGTTTTAGAAGTTTTGTCAAGATATAAATTGAAAGACACAAGTTCTAGCACTCTACTGAGAATTTCTAAACCCCGACAAAATACAAAAGTCGTTACCAACCCCACCTAACTAATTTAAAAATGATGTCAAAGGTTGAAATGCTACAAATTTTCAAATTCCATATAAAGATGATTAAGGGGATAATTAAAAGTATCATAGAATACATTGAAAATTATTTTTATTCAAAGAGAACATTCACGTTCTTCCATCATTCAACTCCAACTACTACAACACTGCCAAAGTACTCAAAGGCTTCAAGACCATATCTACGTCAACTTCAAAAGGAGTTTGAATATGATCTTATTGCATATTTTATTCATTTAATTGAGTTTTAATTTTTGTACATGTCTACCTAAGTAAGAGACATTATTTTGTACATTCCATTTGGAAAAATAAGTGAGTTAGTTGGTAAACTCTGTGAAACCAACAATTTATAAAAGTTTCTGGTTAACTTTAAAAATCTAGTAAGTTAGTTGGCTAACTTAAAAAATCTAGTAAATTAGTTGGTTAGCTTGGAAACCAATGTATAAAAGTTTCCAGTGAGCTCGAAAAACCAGTAAGTTGTTAGTGAACATGTAAAACCAACAAGTGTTTTAGTGGAACCTGAGTTCATCAAAGGAGAATGACTTAGATAAGTGGAGTAGAAATCTAGGAAGGGTCAAACCACTATAAAAATATTATGTGTATGTGCTATGAATTATATTTTTATTTATTTTAAGCACATCTTTCAAGTTATTAGCTAAAATTTTTAAAAGCTCAATTCATCCCCCCTCCCCTCTCTTGAGCTACCATCTAGTTAGGGACCACTAAGCAACAAGTGGTATCAAAGCAAGCTTCACTAGATAATTTTCAAATACTAGTATGTATATTAACTTGTGAAGAGATTCCAATGGCTAGTATTTTCCACAACACATTTGCTGAAGGGCAATCCACTTCTAGACTTTCACTTTTTGATGGAACCAGTTATGGGTATTGGAAGATGAGAATGCAAAATTTCTTAATTGCCATAGATTGCCAGTTGTGGCTTGTAGTTAAGAATGGAAAGAATGTTGCAAATACAAAAGATAAATATACACTAGAAGATATTAAAACAGTAGAATGTGATGCTAAGGCAAAAAATTATCTCTACTATCCACTATCTTCATTAGAATTTGAAAATATTTCCACCAGTGACTTAGCTAAGGATATCTATGATAAACTTTAAGTAGCACATGAAGGTATAAATCAAGTAAAAGAAACTAAGATTAATATTTTAGTGCAAGAATATGAAGCCTTCTTCATGAAAAAATCAGAAACTATCTCCAAAATATTTGGAAGGTTTCAGAAAATCTTCAATGGACTAAAAAGCTTGGGAGAGAAATATGAAGAACCCAAGTTAGTTAAGAAGATCTTAAGATCTCTACTAGATTTTGGATACCTAAAGTGACTGCTATCCAAGAAGCAAAGGATCTGGATAAAATGACAGTGTAAGAACTCATAGGATCACTTATAACCCATGAAGCCTTAATAAAGCAAAAGGTTCCAGATGAATTCAAAGGTAAGAACATTACTTTACAAGTTGATTTAGAGAATGAAGAATCTTTAGAAGAAGCCTCAGCAAGTGAAGATGATGAAGATATGGCAATGATAACAAGAAGATTCAAAAATATGATCAAAAAGAAAAAAATTTGAAATAACTTTCAAAGCAATAACAAGGGTAAGGAAAAGAAAAAGGATATTCCAATATATTACAATTATAACAAGTCTGAACACATGAGATTTGACTGCTATCATGCCCTACCTTCCGAGGCGTGACGTCCCATTTCATACTATACTAAACTTTTAATCATTTCATTTTCCATTACTTTCATGCATAATCATCCCAAAATGCTCATTCAAGTAATTAAATATTACTCTCAAACTCAAGTAATAATCCATCCATTATAAGGGTTATTAAATTTCAGAATTCATACTTTTAAAAATCACCAATGGTCCCCTTTCACATAAACCATTTCAAACATCATAATAATCACTTACCACATATCATATGCATGAAATGGAACATGCCATGCTATTCACCACCCCATTTGAGGTCAATTGCCAAAAATCATCTATTTAGTTCTTTTTAATTGAATTTTCTATTATAAGTGACTCCATATGCCATTTTTATTCTAAAATGCATCCAAGACTCAAACTAATGTTTCACACAAATTACAATACATATAATAACTATCTTAGGCCATTCACATTTATCATAAATATGTTTTTTACCAAATTCACTATTTCAGTTCTTTTTCTTCTTATAGCCATTATATAATTTAAATTAATAAAATTTATGAATTTCAAGCATCAAACTCTACCCATATCCACATAAGAAAATTTCAATCACCTTAAACATCATATAAGGCTATTCATTCATTGAAATTTTTATGATTTTATGAAAATCACCTATTAAGTTCTTTTACCTAAAAATTTAACTTAATAGTTCAAAATTCCAAAACTATCTTAAAATTTTAATTCAGTATGTCATACACAGCACATTATACATAATAATCATGATACATTAGTCATTCAAGTCATATATATGACTTTACTTAAAATCATTACTTGGGTTCGTGTCACTCCATTTAGTCTTAAATAGCAATTTCTTTATAAAACACTGTGTATCACCTCAATTCCTCGCTTTACAGAAATGCAAAAAAGTTTTCCCAAATTTCAACACTACAAGTGTTACAACTACCCAAAACTAGATAAAAATAAAAGAGACAAGAAGATAAGGTATAATTCCTATCTTGGTAAAAAGAATATTTCTAACAATAGAAAATTTGACAAGAAAAAGAAAGCGATGGCTACACAAGAAATACTGAAGAATATGATGCAAGAAAGCTTAAGTGAAATAGAAGAAGAAAATGAAGCCCAATTCAGTTCACTTAATTCCAAAAATCAAGAGGAGCATCATATAGGAATAAGCTTCATGGCCATCCATGAAAATGAGGTAAACTCAAAAATTGAAACTTTCAATTTAGAAGAATTATTAGATGAGTTATATTTAGATTTCAAAACTTTAGAAGAACAATCTATGAATGTTCAAAGTTAAAACAAGAAAACACTTAGTTCAAAACTAACCAAAGTCTTAACATAGAACTTGAGCAAACAAAAGCAAAAATCATGCCCTTAGAAAAACATTGACTTCTACATTATTTAAACTAAAGGTAAAGAAGAAAACTAGAGAAAACCAAAGAAAGAAAAAAAGCAATCTAGAACCTAAACAAAACCTTATTTGGGCACCAAAAACTATTGCTAACATAATAAATACATCAATTTCAACAAATAATAAATTAGTAGCATCTAAAAAGCAATGATTGCCAAAATATTCTACTACTAACCCACTTGGACCCATTCCTAAATGGGTACCAAAAATTATAGCTTGATCTTATTATTACAAGTGTGCTTGAGAGCCACAGGAAGTATCAAATGGTATGTTGATAGTGGTTGCTCAAGACACATGACAGGAGAGAAGGAGTTGTTCAAAAATTAAAAGGTAAAATGAAGGAACAGTTACCTTTGGAAATGATGGAAAAGGTAGAGTGGTAGGAATTGGTAAGATCAACCAACCTCCTTCTATCACTATTTCAAATGTTTTACTAGTAAAAAGATTAAAACATAATCTTTTAAGTATTAGTTAATTTTGTGATAATAGTTACAAGGTTGTTTTTTAATCACATATATGTTCTGTAATAGATAGTTCAAATTCAGTTATAGTACTTGGTAAAAGATGTGAAAATGTGTATTTAGTAGATTTGAGCGATATTCAAGTAAAATGTTTTGTTGTGAATAATGAAGAAATCCTTGTTGTGACATAGAAGACTTGGACATGCTAACAAATTTATGATTAAAAAACTATAAAACAAAGATCTTGTTGTTGGCTTCCCTAAATTAAAGTTTAACCAAAATGAATTATGTGATGTTTGCTTATAAGGAAAGAAAGTTGGAGAATCTTTCAAATCTAATACAGAAGTATATATAACCAAATCACTTCAATTGCTACACATGGATCTTGTTAGACTAACAAGAACTAAAAGTCTTGGAAAAAAACATTATGCATATATCATTGTGGATAACTATTCTAGATTTACCTTGATAATGTTTCTTGCTTCCAAAGATAAGGCTTTTTCATTCTTTGAAACATTTACCAAGCATGTACAGAATGGACAAGATTCTCATATAGTAGCCATAAGAAGTGATCATGGTGGAAAATTTACAAACTAGAAATTCACTGATTTTTTATGAAAGCAATGGAATTTTGCATACATTCTCTACACTAAGAACAAATTAACAAAATGGAATAGTTGAAAGGAAAAATAGATCCTTGGAGGAAATGACAAGAATAATATTGAGTGAATATGACTTACCTTAATATTTTTGGGCTAAGCAATGACTACTTCAGGCTATATTATTAACAAAATTTATGTTAGATCTATACTCAACAAAAATCTATTTGAATTATATTATGATAGAAAACCAAACATTTTTCATTTCAACACTTTTGGTTGCAAATGTTTCATTATTAACAATGGCAAGGAAAACCATGGCAAATTTGACCGCAAATCCGATGAAGGCATTTTACTTGGTTATTCCATGGTTAGCAAGGCATTTAGAGTTTGCAACCTGAAAAATAAAACTGTAGAGGAATCCATTCATATAAAATTTGATGAAAGTACTAACTTCTCTAGAAAGATAAGCAATTTTGATGATGAGGTAGGAGAACTCACAACATCTATAGAAAAAATGAAAATACAAGATGAAAACAAAGATTCTTCACAATCAAAAATACAAAAAGATGAAGAACATAGAAGTCAGACATCACTTCATTAGAGATCATATACAAAATCATGACATCTATTTAGAACTTCTGCTTTTAAAAATTCCCCTGCTAAGGAACTTTTGTGGTTATTAACATTGAAGTTCTTACTAACATCTGATCTGCACAGAACCTCTCATACAATGTATCAGAAGCTCCATCCCCTACAAAAACCCTAACATCAGAAGCTCCGCAAACTTATTCGCTATCTATGAGCCCCTTCTTCAGAAAAGGCAATTCAAAATTTCTCATCAACTTCATTTTCCCTCATTCAAATTGCTCTTAGTTCAATTTATCTCCAGAGATTCATCATCCCCAAATTCTTTGAAAAACCTCTCCTTCAAAGCCCTAAGCTGAAAAATCTTCCAGCTTCTACAAATGGCGAGGACAAAGAAGGTGAGCAAGTGAGCTAAAATTTCATTTTTAGATTCTAAGATAAGGAGAAGAGAGGCTTCAGAAGAATAGACTCTAAGAAAAAGGAGAAGAACAAAAGATTACATTCTAAAGGTGATCTTTAATAACAATTGTTCCACTTATAGTAAGTTCATTAAGTATTTTAAAGGAAGAAAAATTATGAAAGGAAGAATGTTTGACTTTGAAATGTTTAGAGAAAATAGCCTAAATCTACAGGAGACAAATTGGATTAAGTTCCAAGGCCGGGAAAGTTTCATGAGTTATAAAGATAAATTCTATACTAGAATGGTTCAAGCCCTAGTCACTAACTTTAACTAAAATACCAGAAAATCATGGATTGGAAGGATTGAAATAGATCTATCTTCAGAGAGTATAAGAAATGCATTCAATATTCCTAAGAGAACAGCAAGAAATAGATTGGCCATCTAACAGAACTAGGCTATTTTTAGATCTAGCAGGAGTAGAATTTAAAGAAAATGTAACATACATGTTAGCCATCTGAATTTAGATCTCAAACTTGCTCATATGTTAATCTTCAACAACATATACCCAAATTCAGGAGGTATAGATCAGATTTTTGAGAAGGAAGCCAAGATCTTATGGGCTATAAAGCATAGGAAGAAAATAGATCTGTCTCAAATTATTGCGGATCAACTATATTTACCAAGTATTATCTACCTTATGGGATAATAATGAGTAAATTTCTAAGGATAGCCAACATTGATCCCTCTAAAGAAGATGGAGAAGAATTCATGGCAAGAGAAATAATAAATAGCGACACTTTGAAGAGAATTGGCTTCAATTTAACTCCACAAGGTTGGATTTCCCATAAGCTAAGAAAAGAAGATCAAGTAAAGAGAACAAAAACTAGAGAAGAAAGAAGAGACAAGCAAGAGACTGTGGAAGAAGTAACAAACATAAGAGAAGAAACGATAGGAAAAAATGAGGAAGAGACAGAACTAGAAGATAGAGAGGAAAGTATAGCAATAGTACCCTCCATACCTACCCAAACTCAACAAATAGATTTTCATTCCTCCACCTCAATAACCCACATACTCAATTTCACAAAACCTTGACACTATTCTTTTAGCTCACCTTCTACCCATTCATATAAGGTTAACCAACCTTGAAACACAAAATTCAACTCTCAACCAAAAGATGGATTCAATTTAGGAATCACTAGCTCACAAGCTAGATGCGCTGAGTGCTCAAATTGAAGTTATCAAAACCCAACCTCAAACCCAACATTCACCATCCTACCCATTCTCTCCAAAACATCATTACAAATTGCCTTCACCCATTCATTTTCCTACACATTCATCATCTTCACATGCACATACCCCAACTCCAGAAGTTGTCCAGCCTTAGGCTGAACAATCTAAAGCCATCATTCAAACTCACTCACATACACAACCCTCTTCAGTCTTCCCAAAATTCATTCCTATTGAACCACTACCTAATCTACTAGAAGATTATCTTTCAAATTCGAGTAGAACTATTATTAGACATGGAAAGTATCCCATCATAGTAGCACTTCTAGTTTTTATTTCCTTCCCCTAGGACCATCAATCTATCTAGACAGGGGTTGGCATGATCTCATTCTGTTAGGAGATGTAATTCCCGCTTGAATTGAAGACCTTCCTCTTGAATGGAGTAGAACTCCAACTCCTATGAGAACTATGATATTCTTCTTCATATTTATCGGCCAATCAAGCTCGCCATATTGTGAATTCAGAGAATAATCAGAAATCAATTATGCAATCTCCAGAATGTTTCTATCCCATAACCTTATCATCATCCTTCAACATTTCCATTTCCACAAATCATGGATCAAATTGATCTTTCTAGAATTCAACTGATCCCTAATCCTCCTCTCACACCCATGGTCATGAAATCAACATCCCTCAGTTAGCATCTTTCCAAGATGCATATACTTAGAAACTTCTTCAAGTGTTTCTAGTTTCAAGGCCTCCTAGAACAACATTTCCATCTCCTTTAGAACATTTCAATAACATTCTTATGACTAAGGAAGAATTCTTGTTTTATTCTAAAGCTAATCTATAAGTTATTGCTGATAATCTTTCACTTTCTTATTCAAAGCTTGTTGATATATCACTTTATCATAAATGCGTGTGAATTATCCGAACCAGCCCCCTCACCAAAACTAAAAACATCACCTTCTCCAAAGACAGCTAGAAAACCAAAAACTTCACCCTCTCCAAAACCAAAAACATCCAAAAAACTACCTTTTGTTCCCATTAATTCAAACTATCCAGACAAAACCAAAGAGGAAACCAGAATTTCACCTCCCAAAGTTCACAAAAGGCTTCTCTTCCTCGACATACTTTGTATTATGAGGAATACATGTCTCAAATGAATGCCAATATTGAAGCCATTCTTAAGAAGCATCCTCCTCTTTATCCTGAACTCTTAGATCCCACATTCAAAGACCATATCAATATCATTTACGTTTCAACCTACAAAAGCCCCTTTTTAACCCAAGAACCACCCACTTGCACTCCAAAAGATCCCGCTTTTGTTCCCCCCACCCCCACCTCCCAGAACTAAAGAGGTTGTATCAAAACCAAGACCATCCTCTAAATAACCCCCCCAAAAACCTGTTGGTTCCCAAAGTATGGCTTAACCCAAGAGGGGAGGGGTGAATTGGGTATATAAAAATTTATTACTTAACCCTTGTTAGACCATTTCCCTCTTTTCATGCTTGTATGTGGTGTGATGTAAAGTGAATGATAAAATCGTAAAATGCATGAAGAATAAAGCAAGTAAACAAGCACACAAATAATATAATTTTTATAGTGGTTCAGGAACCCCGTTCCTACATTCACTCTTCCAAGAACACACACTCTTTGTGCCTTGGGTTCCAGTACATCCCATATAATGGAAATACAATAGTGCTCCCAGCAATCTTCTAGATTCCAGCTCTAGGGGGTGTAAATAAGTGTTCCCAACACTCTTCTGGATTTCAGCTCTTGGGGGCATAAACATAGTATTCCCAGTACTTTTCTAGTTTACATGAGCTCAACAGGAAACTTACTGGTTTTTAAGATTACCAGCAAACTTGTTGGTTTTCTAGAGATCACCACCAACTCTTTGGTTTTCAGATTAACTAGAAAAATAATATACTTTACAAAGTATTACAAGGAAGCACAGGGGAAGATAAAATCTTTCTAGTAATACAAAAGGTTTAAGCTCAAGAATAGATAACTAAAGGTTTAAGCTCTTAGTCATGGCTAGAAGGATTTGCATATGGTTAAGCGCATCTGAAAAGTATTCCTTCACCACCTTGTCTCCTTAAATATCTTCTTCATAAATTCCAACCATTGGAGAAAGATGATCTTCATTGAATGCAAAGACGAAGGTAGATGAGCAGTAAATAAATGTAGAAAGACCATTCTAATAATTTCCCATTTAAAAACATCATCTTCTAATTAATTCCTGTATGCTTAGAGTCGTTCTATAGTGTCGACCTTGACATAGAAGAAGGTGAATAGTTGTTTTAAGCAATCAATGAATGAGGAGATGTTGCAGCTTTGACTTGATTCATGGTTTTGGAAAGAAGATAATAAATTCTGACAAATTTAGCTACTCTACTTTAACCAATTCTTTATTGCATATGTTTGAAGTTAATATGAGGCAAATGTCTCTTTCTAGCTGGATAGACTCTCTTCATCTCCTACTTTATCCATAATTGATTCTAGACAAATTTGGACTTCTTCATTTTTAGACAAATGTGCTTTCCTCTCTAAACTTCTTCTTCGATCTACTACCTTTTCATTGTCTCTTTAGATAGGATGATTTTTTTAATAGAGTATTCAAATTGACATCGTTGATCATAGTTTGAAATCTTTGTAACTCAAACTTTTTGAAATGTGGTAGATGGTTAGAATAAATATTTGCAGTCCTGCACTTAGAAATTTGAATGAGTTATTGATGTTTGAATCTTGTTTAGCACTTAGAACCCTCAAGCATTTTATTCTCC
>JAYJMB010036824.1:0-17633 GCA_036873735.1 Pouteria campechiana | reverse complement strand
CTTTAATGCATTGTTTATTTTTACCATCCAGAAAGGTTATGGACTGCTTGGAAGAATATTATTGCAAAATCAAGCTATTGTAGAGTATTGAATTTTTTATATTTGAAATAGCAAATTTTCACTATGGCATGTTACTATAGCAGATCACTGTAGCATCGCTTTGTCTAAAGTAAGTAGTAGACAAATATCTTTGTCTATTGGTACTATAGCAGAGTTATTATAGTGTCATTACTATAGCAAATCATTATAGCACTGCTTTGTATGAAGTAAGTATAGCAAATCACTATAGCACTTTTTTTGCTAATTGGCTGAAGCTTTGTCTATAGGTTACTGTAACAAATTACTATAAAAATTCGTCAGTTACTTCATCTTCTAATTTAAGCTTCATTTGTTACTTCATTTACTAATTCATCTGAAGCTTTAATTCGTCTTCTACTTTGTTTTAGACAAACTTCATCTTAGACAATCCACTTCATCTTTCACTGTAGCAGTTTCACTTTGTCTATCACTATAGACAATTCCACTTCATCTACCACTCTAGCAATTCCACTTCACCTGCCACTATAGTAATACTATAGCATTTTATGTAGCAAAAGTACTATAGCTGTGCACCAACACTTGGAAATTTTTGCACTTTTGCCGCATTGTTAGCTTGTCATTTTTCATTATATTTTCCATTGTAAATCATAATACAATTATCCATATGAAATTTTCATAAGTTGTAAAGCATGGATATGTACTTTAAATCATGATTTTATATCTATAAGCTCATTTAAGCACTCCTTTTTCATTCAAGAAGATATCTCTTTAAGGCACTTTTAACATATGATCCAAGGCATGATAAACAAGATTGAAAATAATATGGATCAATATAATTTCCCTTCTAGACCGATAACAGGATGTATATGCTTTCATAAATGATATTCTAACAGAGCATACATATTTCAAGCATATCTTTCTACATTTCAAGCTTTCTATACTAGAAGCATCATTACCATAAATCAAGTCTTAAGACAAGTTTTGTTATCATCAAAATCATACAATAATCTCTTCTCCTTCCACACCTACTCTTTCTTCTGATAACCCCCACTTTTTTCTTCTAACCTATACTAAAAAACCAAGAACCTAACAATTATATTTAACTCACATCTTCCTTTTTTGGCTACATTCATTTTTCTATGATGGTACTTCATTATGATATGGCTTTTTTATTTATCTTAAATTGCAATGATATATCTCTTTCTATTCTAATGTATTCAAATTACTCTTGTAGTGTAATATAGTTGTCAAACTGATGTACAAAGTGCTGTCATTTTAACATAATCTCTTTCTTATTCCCTTTTACTTAATTCCTTTTTATTGTGACAAAAAGGGGGAGTAAAATAAGAGAAGAGTGAAATAGAAATGTTTTAAGTACATTTAGGCTACATGTATTCAGGGGGAGCTTACCATGTAGGCGGAGCCCCACTAAGCAAACAAAAGCACAATACATTACGTATTATGAAATTTTTTATATGAAATGTTTATCACTCAAATGTTTTATTATCATCAAAAAGGGAGAGAATGTTTAGACTAACCCCTTTTATTAAGCTTGATTTTGATGATGAATAAGATTAAACAACTTAGTTTTGATGATGAACAAATAAATGAGTGAAGAATTAAGGTACTAACAAATTACTTTCCAAGTGTTGTATCATTAATATAAAAATAAATTAAGGAAAGTAACTACAAGAAATAAAAGGTGTTAATTATAAAATTATTACATTAACCCTTTTAAAGGAAGATATACAAAGGAATGCTCAAATAAAAGATGTTAAAAATCACTAAGAATTAAATTAGAGGCTTGACATGAAAGTTAGAAGTTAAGAAGAAATCAAGAGTCAAATCAGAAATTAATTAGAAGTTACGAAAAAGTATTTAAGAACGATAGCAGAAATAGAATATGAAACTCAGAAGCACTTAAAAGTTACCAGATGTAACTCAGAACCATGCCAAAATCAGATCAAAACTTCCTCAAAATCAATACATAGCATTATAGCAAATCAGAGGACGGACAGACGTTTCATTCGAAACACAAAAGCAAGTTAGAAGTAACTTAGAGAAACTTGGGCTATATAGAATTAACCTAGAAGACACTTCAGGTATACAGAACTATGCCCAGAGAAATCTTAGAATGTTAGAAGCAAATTAGAGGATGAACAAAAGTTTCATCAAGATTACAGAAGCAATACAGAATATTGACATGTTACATAAAAGCCATACAGAACATGGACATGTTGTTAAGTCTAAACCTATTACTAAACTTGATTTTGATAATGAATGAGATTAAACAACAAACAAATGAGTGAGGAATTAAGTTACTAACAAATTACTTTTCAAGTGTTGCAGTATTAATATCAAAATAGATTAATAAAAGTAATAAAGGAATACTCAAATAAAAAGATATTCAAAAGTCACTTTAGAACTTAGAATCCTAGCATGAAAAAATCAAAAGGTAAGAAGAAATAAGAAGTCAATCAAAAGTAATGCAGAAATGTCTTATAAATAAAATGTGTAAGTCAGAATCACTCAGAAGATGCTCAGAAGCAAGTCAGAAGTAACACAACAATGTGCAAAAGCAAGTCAGAAGCAATAAAATGCTGCACAGAAGCAACTCAAAAGGACTATCTTATTATACAAAAGCAAAGCAGAACATTATCACACTACATAGTAGTAATATAGAAACATCATAATGTTACTCAAAAATAATAAAGAATTTAACCACACTACACAAAAGCATTGCAGAACCCCATGGTATTACTCAGAAGCAATACAACAAATGTTCGGTCACACAAAACTAAGACAAAAGAAACTTTAATCGCATGGAAGCAACCCAAAAGATAAGTTAAGTGATCAGAAATATATCAGAAGAATTTTTGGAGTAACAAAAGTAACATAGAAGCAAAACAACATTACATAGAAGTAATGCAAAACCTATCATTGTACATAGAAGCAATGCAGAAATCATGCAGAATCAAGTCAGAAGAAATATCAGAGACATGTTCGATTCAACATGATTAAACAAAGATATACAGAAGTAAAGACTAAGTTTCATGAGTGAACCAAAAGATACTCAAAATTTCTTAAGAAGACTAAAAGATGGCCATTGAATAATAAGACAATAGACAGAAATTCAGAAGACAATACTACCAAAGAACCACAGAACCACTTCAAAAATTTTGTTGAAGTATAAATCGAAGCACAAAAGTTCTAAGGACACACTCAGAATTTTTTAATTCTGACCAGTTGCAAAAGTCATCGTCAAACTTGCCTAACTAGTTTGAAAATGATGCCAAAGACTGCAATGGCTAAAATTTCAAATCCTATATAAAGTGGATTAAGACGACATTAAAAATAAAAGAAAGATAACACTAAAAATCATTTTTGTTGATTAAGAGAAGAGTATTCACAACTTTCCATCATTCAACTCCAGTTGCTACATCACTGACAAAAGCATTCAGAATCCTCAACATCAGATCTATATCAACTTTAAAAGGAGTTTGAATCTAATCTCATTGCTTACTTTGTTCTTTCAGTTAAGATTTAGCTTTCATACATGTTAGCCTAAATAAGAGGCATTATTATTGTACATTCATTTTGAAAAATCAAGAGTTAGTTGGTAAGCTTTATAAAACCAATTGTTTATAAAAATGTCTGGTTAGCTTTGAAAAACTAGTAATTCAGTTGGTAAGCTTGAAAACCAACGTATAAGAGTTTCTAATGAACTTGGAAAACTAGTAAGTTGTTGGTAAGCTTATAAAACCAATAAGTGTTATAGTGGAACCTGAGTTCATTAAAGAAGACTAACACAGAGAAATGGAGTAGGAACCCAAAAAGGGTCGAACCAAAAATATTGCGTATGTATTATATGTCATTATCTCTTTCATTTTAAAGCACATATAGTAATTTATTGACCAAAATGTTAGAAGCTCAATTCAACCCCCCTCTTAAGCTACCATTCAGTTAGGGACTAACACATGTTACACAAAAGCAATGCAAAATGTGGACATGTCACATAGAAGCAATGCATAAACCCTGACACGCTAAATAAAAGTAATCTAGAATGCTAAACATTGCGCAGAAATAACTCAGAAGGAAATTATAAGCATTCTTGGAGGAATTTTAAAGAAGGCATGAGTCAATGAAGATATACAGAAACAAAATCTAAGCTTCATAGGTAAGTCAAAAGCTAATTAGAAGTTCTTCAGAAACTTAGAATATGACCATTGAAGGATAAAACAATGCACAGAAATTCTAAAGAGCATACTACCAAAAGATTACTTATCACAAAAATTCTAAAGAATAACTTTAGAAGTTTTGTCAAGATATAAATCAAAAGACATAAGTTTTGGGCACTCTACTCAGAATTTCTGAACCCCAACAAAATACAAAAGTCGTTACCAACCCTGCCTAATTAATTTGAAAATGATGCCAAAGGTTGCAATGGCTAAAAATTTTCAAATCCTATATAAAAATGATTAAGGGGATAATTAAAAATATCATAGAGTACACTAAAATTCATTTTGACTTTCTTCCATCATTCGACTCCAACTACTATATCACTACCAAAGTACTTAAAGGCTTCAATACCAGATCTATGCCAACTTCAAAAAGAGTTTGAATCTGATCTCATTGCATACTTTATTTATTTATTTAATTTTTAATTTTCATACATGTTTTCCTAAGTAAGAGATGGTATTTTGTACATTCCATTTGGAAAAACAAGTGAGTTAGTTGGTAAGCTCTATGAAACCAATAGTTTGTAAAAGTTTCATATTAACTTTAAAAAACTAGTAAGTTAGTTAGTTAGCTTGGAAACCAAGGTGTAAAATTTTTTGGTGAGCTTCGAAAACCAGTAAGTTGTTGGTGAACTTATAAAACTAATAAGTGTTTTAGTGAAACTTGAGTTTAATAAAGGAGACTGACTTAGAGAAGTGGAGTAGGAAGTCAAGAAGGGCCAAACCATTATAAAATATTATGTGTATGTGCTATGAGTTATATTTTTATTTATGCCAAACCACTATAAAAATATTGTGTGCATGTGCTATGAGTTTTATTTTTATTTATTTTAAGCACATCTCTCAAGTTATTGGCTAAAATTTTTAGAAGCATAATTCATCCCCCTCCTCTTGAGATACCATCTAGTTAGGGACCAACAAATTTTTAACTATGTAGCAATGTTACTAAAACTAGATGAGAATGGCCGATACGACCGCCGACCAGACCAAATACTAGTTCGATTAAGACTGGTCTGGTCTGATGCTAAAAAACCAAGGGAACAGGATAAACTACAATTCAACCGATGAATTGTTCCAACCAGTTTGTCTCAAAAAATAAAAAAAAGAAAAATTCAAAAATGAAGAAAAACCCTCCCTTGAAAAATGAATAGCCCTGCTACCCTCTGCTGCGTCGCTGTCCTCTGCGCCAAAGTACTGAACCCATTATCCCGTCACTGCACTGACTTGTTGAGTCTGATGATCAAGTTTTGATGGTTAATAAAACTTCTTAATGACTTGATTTAAGCTAACAATAGTGTTACTAAGGTTTGTAGTTTTAGAGAAGCTTCAGAGTTGAAAACGGGAGCTTCAAAGTTGAGGGAGGAAGCTTCAGAGTAGAAGAAGGAAGCTTTAGAGATGAAGAGAGGAGCTTCAGAGTTAAAGAAGGAAGCTTTGAAGATGAAGAGAGGAAGCTTTAGAGTTAAAGAAGGGAGCTTCAAAGGTAAGGAAGGAAGTTTCAAAGGTAAAAAAGAAAACTTCAAAGGTGCAGAAAGAGCCATTGGGTAGAAACAACACTTAAGACTTTGAAGCATCCGAAGTGATGACTTCAAATGATATGGAAATATATGCGTTGGGATGTCAGAAGCTTCAGAGGCATGGGTGACTTACTTTGAAGGGATTGAAGCCACGTGGGCTCATAAATCTAACGAACCTTGACCTTCGAAAGCTCCAAAATTGTAAGTTCGGAGGCTCCAAAGCAGCACAACAAAGCAACGCTGCATGGTTGTTAATGACGCATTTTCAACAGTTGAAAAATTGGGGGAGCAATGGCTAGTTTGAATATGGAACTTATAAATAGAAGTTCTAAAGAAGAGAAACAAACTTTTGAGAAGATTAAACATGAATCAAACACAAAAACTCAAAGTCTAAGAAGTGCATTCTTTCTAACAAGCTTCAACAAGTACAAAACTTCAAGTTACAGCTTTACACCTCAGTGGAGATCAAAAAGCACTATAAGCTTAATATTTTATCTTTATTATTTGAGCTTACACTGTATGTACATCTAGGCCTAGTTAGAGGCATTTGTTATACATTTATACCTATAAAGGTTAAGTTGCTAGTTAACTCTTGAGAAACCAGATTGTATGAGTTGTTGGTAAGCTCTTGAAAACCAATGATTGTAAAGTTTCTAGTGAGCTCGTAAAACCAGTGTAGAGTTCTTGGTTAGCTCATAAAACCAAGGGAGGTTGTGATTCCATGGGTTATAGTGAAACCCAATGTTGGGGAGACCTTGGAAAGTAGAGTAGGTGCTAAGAGGGGATCCAAATCACTATAATCCTTGTATCTTTATTATTGTGTGCTTGTGAGTTGGACTAAGCTTATTTTTCTACTCTTACACAATCTTGTCTATTTTCCCATACCTTTAGGATTCCTTATTTTTCATATAACCTACATAACATAGGTATGGTTATACTAATAGTATAGAGCTTGGACATATCTATTTGTCGCGAAGGTTAGGCAAAAACTCAAGAAGGGAGGGTGAATTGGGTACTTAAAAATTATTTCTCAACTCCTTTAGGAGTATTCTTCCCTCTAGAAATCAATCAAGCAATTAACAAATGTATAAAATAAATAAGATATAATAATTTTTATAGTGGTTCGAGTAAACACTCCACTTTTCTAAGAACATGTTTCTCTTAGTGTCTTGGGTTCCACTATTCCCAATAGCATAAATACAATAGTGCTCCCAGCACTCTTTTAGATTCCAACTCTAGGGGGCATAGATAGTGTTCCCAGTACTCTTCTAGATTCTAGCTCTAGGGGGCGTATTCATAGTACTCCCAGTACTCTTTTAGATTCTAGCTCTAGGGGCATAAATAAATAGCTCTTGTTCGGACTCAGATAGTCATAGCTTTTCTTGAGCCTAGTCTCAACCACTAGCTCAAGGAACTTTATAAGAAATGAATATAAAAAGTTTAAACATAGGAATTTCTCAGTAAGCACAAGGGAAGGTTTTTGAAAATTGAATGCAGAAGTAAATGATCTTCCCAAAGGTAGTTAAGAGCCTTCAAAGAAAGTTGAGGAAGGTTTAAATGCAAGAATCTTGACTCTTGAACAATTGCAGAAGGATTAACTCAGATTAGTAAATTCTCTCAAGAGGATTTTGAAATATTTTCTCAATACTTCATTAGTTCCTCCTGCACTAACAATGCTTCATTTATAGCTACTTTGAATTCTAGTCATTAGTGGTAGGTGAGCTCCATTAATGACAGAAGATGTTTTAATTTGCATATTTTGAATTCTCTAACTTCTGCTTAATCCTCATATGTTGGATTGCCTATAGCACCAACCTTGGAGAAGATGATTTTTGGTTTTTCAATAAGCACTGGTTGAAGTATTACTGCAATGGCTGCCTCTTTCATCAATATAGAAAGATCATTATTAACACTGAGTGAAGACCAACAATTCATTCTAACCGTTGCTCATCTTTTACTTATGATGGATGAAGTATCTATCCAGTTGTCCATAAGACAAAGTTCTTTCATCTTTGTCTTTCCTAAGTAACAGATGAATCACTCTTTCTAATCCAGCCAGAGAAGTCATCCGTTCAAGTGCTTTGTCTTGTAATTTGTCTGTTGCACCATAGAAGCACTGATATTTTATTATTTTAGCACTTTGTCTGTTGGGTTTGTCTGTTGAATTATAGAAGCATGGATGTTCAGTTTTTTTAGTGAGTGACAGATCATGCTTTAAGGCGCAAATGAAATTTGCTCATGGCTTTGTCTATTTTGAAGTCTATTGCATATAATAGACAAACTCAGTTTGAATAGATGAACTTCTTTACTTTGTTATATGATCCTTCTTTTACTTTGTCTGTTGATAGTAGACGATCATTGGCTCATTTATGATAGGCAAAGTCTCTGCTCTGCCATACGATCCTTGGTATTCTGCTTTGTTTGTTAATGATAGACAAAGTTTTTGTTCTGCTGGAAGATCTTCACTCCTTCTGCCTTTGTCTATTCTAATCAGAGGACCATTGGCTTAATTATGGCTTGCTTATGATCGATGAAGTCTATTGTATCCATACTGTCTTGCATCCATTAGATATAATCTTCCACTTTAACAAATGAATGGAAATAGCTGAGTCCTTTTTATTCATACTTTATCTATTATGGCACTTTATTTTTTGCTTCTTTAATTACTCAAGCTTTGTCACCATGGAATGTTTTCTATGCTTATTTTTCTTTAAGACCTGCAACTTGATTCTACATGCTAAAATCTTGATAACAACCATTATTACATAATTTTTAGTTAAGTTTTGTTTGTCATCAAAATCATGCATTTATGTCAACATTCTCCTCCTTTTTGATAATAACAAAACTTGATTAAAAATTATCTCATAAAAGATAATATGCCCCTGAATGTTTGCTAATAAAAAATGTTTACAATGTTTAAACATTCCACAAGTTGCCATCTTTTGATGTTTCCTTATCTTGTTTTATATATATTCTCCCCTTGATTATTTTGAATATATTCTCCCCCTGATTAGTTAAAGATTATGCATTTTTATATTCCCTTTTTGAGATAATTTGCATAGTCTGCCTCCCCCTTTTTGTCAGAAGCAAAAGGAAATATCCACTCCTAGTAAATATAGGCCAAAAATGAAAAGAGAAACAAATAAGAATAGTATTTCATTTTATTTCAATATAAGCAACAATAAAAAGTAGGTTGGCCTAGACACAAACATTCTAAGTTTGAGGAGATGGAGAGAGAGAGAGAGAGAGATTGTTGTGGACCTAAAGATTATGACACAAGGTGGGGGGATGTGCATCCAAACTTTGATCAGTTTCTTCAAGTGTGAGAAACCAAAGTTTTAGATGGTGGATGGGAAGATGAGGGGTTGGAGATGGATGTAATATACTTATTTGTTCCATTACCCTCCTCTTCAAACACCCAAGATGGTGGTAATATGTGAACCAGGGCTATCTGGCAGTGATGAGATTGATGAATGGTGTTAGTAAGGCCAGATTTTAAAGAGAAATGCTTCTGAAGAATGGATGGAAGATTGGTGAACATAGAAGGATTATCATCCCTCAAAGAGAATAACTAAAGAAGCAATAGTTGATTCTTCAGTCCCCACCACACGCTTGTCTTCTCTCTTTGAATTCTTCTAAAATGTTCTTCTCTAAAGAGTTTCATCTTTGTGAGGTAGAGAAGGACTGTGATTCAAGGGTTAAAATAGATTGATTATGAGAGCTATATGAGGTAATTGATATGATTTTTTTAAAAAGAGAGAATAACTCATGCTGAAAATATAATTGAATCTGATAACTATATCTGTAAGTTAATTCTAGCAAGAAAACAAGGTGTACTCAACCTTGGGAATCAATCTTCTAACAAAATATGAGTGGAACACTTGATACGAATAACTTACTTTGTTTGAGATGAAGTTTAGTCTCAAGAAAGCATATTCAACATCGCAATTTCAAGCACAGAAACATTAAAGATTTCACTCTCACATTATCACATTTGTCATGCCTAATTCTCCTCTGATATTGTAAAAGTGTCTAATAACAGTGGCTTAGTAAAAATATCAGCAAGTTAAGCACTTGTGGGCACATATTCTAGACATATATTATATCTTTCAACATAATCTCTAATAAAGTGGTGCCTGATTTCTATATACTTAGTTCTTGAATGTAAAACATGATTCTTTGTTAAGAATATAGCACTAGTGTTGTCACATTTAATAGGTATATTTATATAGCTTAGTCCATAATCAAGAAGTTATTGTTTCATCCACAATAATTGAGCGAAGCAACTCCCAACTACTATGTATTCAGCTTCTGCTATAAAGAGAGAAACACTAGTCTATTTTCTAGAGAACCATGATACTAAACTGCTTCCTAAAAATTGACAGGTTCTACTAGTACTTCTTATATCGACTTTATATCCTCCAAAATCAGCATCAAAATATCCAATCAGTCTAAAATCAGTTCCTTTGGGATAATAAAGTCCTAGATTTGGTGTGTAAACTAGGTACTTAAATATTCATTTTACTATAGTAAGATGAGATTCTCTAGGACTGGATTAAAATCTAGGACTTAAGCATACACTAAAGAGAATATCTGGTTTGGAAGAAGTAAGGTAAAGAAGAGATCCAATCATATTTCTATATTGTTTTTGATCTATGAGTTTATCTTTTTCATCTTTGTCTAAACTTTTTAATGTGCTCATTGGAGCACTTGCTGGCATCTCTCTAGTATATTTGGATTGGCAAATATAATTTTCAACATTGCTTTGCTTGATTTGCAATCTAAGAAAGTAATTCAATTCTCCTATCATACTCATTTCAAATTCAGCCTACATGATCTTTGAGAAATCTTGACAGAGTTTTTCATTAGTAGCTCCAAATATAATGTCATCCATATAAATTTGAACTATCAAGATATCTTTGTCAATATATTTTATAAATAGAATAATGTCAACTTTCCTCTCTTGAATTAATGATTACTTAAGATTTTGCTCAACCTTTCATACCAGGCTCGTAGAGCTTATCTTAAACCATATAGTGCCCTTGTGAGCTTATAGACATGATTGGGTTAATCATCATTCTCAAAACTAGAAGGTTGATCTACATACACTTCTTCACTTAAATATCCATTCAAAAATGCACTCTTTACATCTATCTGAAATAACTTAAAGTTCTTATAGGATGTAAAAGCAAGTAACATTCTAATGGCTTCTAAGCTAACTACAGTGGCATATAATTCTTCAAAGTCAATTCCATCCTCTTGAAACTACCCCTAATCATGCCTTATTTCTTACAATTAACCGACTCCCATCTAGTTTGTTTATGAATACCCATTTAGTTCCGATTACATCAACATTCTTTGGTTTTTGAACTAATTCCCATACTTTGTTCCTTTCAAACTGGTTAAGCTCTTGTTGCATTGCTACATTCAAATTTTCATTTTTTAAAGCTTGATCAATGTTAATTGGTTCTATTATAGATATGAAAGCATAATGACCATAGACATTTTGCATAGACCTTCTTGTTTTGACATAGTCATATACATTTTCTATGATTTGCTTTCTAGGATGAGTAGGAGATTGATAAGGAACATTACCTACTCTTACCCCTCTTCATTTTTTGAACTCTATATGTCTTTAAAATTTGTGTCATTCTCTTGATCCTTCAATTTGAGCTTCTTCATATTTGTTGTAGCTTCATCTGCATAACTATCACACTCCTTTCTAGGGGTTATATTTGCGTCATTAAATTTAACCTATATGGACTCTTCTACAACCTGTGTTTTATTAATATAGACTTTAAATGCTCTAGTGTTGGAAGAGTAATGAAGTAAGATAGCTTCATCATTCTTTGGATGAAACTTTCCAAGTTATCTTTCCCATTGTTCAGCACATAGCATAAGCATCTAAAGGATGGAAATATGAGATGTTTGGTTTTCTTCCTTTCCAAAGCTCATATGGTGTTTTCTTTAAGATTGCTCTTATGGTAACCCTGTTCAGCACATAGCAAGCAGTGCTAATTGATTCTCCCCAGAATCTTTTGTAGAATTACTTTCATTTAGCATGGTTCTTACCATTTCTTAAATTGTCCAATTCTTTCTTTTCACAACTCCATTTTGTTGAGGAGTTCTGGGTGACGAGAAACTATGGTGAATTCTTTTTTCATTACAAAATCAATGAATATTTTGTTTTTGATTTCACCACCATGATCACTATGGACGGATATGATAAACATCTGTTTCTCATTTGGAATTAGCTTTGAAAATGTCAAAAATATTGAAAATGTCAAAAACATTGAAAATGCTTCGTCTTTGCTAGTCAAGAGAATCACCCATGGAAATGTACAATAGTCATCTACTTTCACATATATATATATATATATATATATATATATATTTCCTCTAAGGCTAACTATGTCTGATGGTCCAAATAGATTCATATACAATAGTTCTAGGGGTCTGGGTGTAGATATTTCATTTTTAGGATGGAAGGATACTTTGGTATATTTTGATAATTGACAAGATTTGCATATTTGATTTTTGTCATAGTTTAATTTTAGTAGACCAATTACAAGATCCTTTTTCCACAAAGATTTGATATTTGACATATTGATGTACCTCATCCTCTTGTGCCATACTCATGATCATCCTTGACTACAATTAGGTATTTTCCAAAAATATCATCTAGTTGTACTAGATAAATATTTTCATGCATTTTTCCACTAAACAGTAGATTATTGTCTATACCAAATACATTATATGCAGATGGTTCAAACAAAACTTTGTGACCCTTTTCACATAATTAATTGATCCTTAGCAAATTGTGTTTGAGTCCTTCTACATATAATACATCCTCTATGCATGTATTGAATAAACCATAAATTTTACTTGTTCCCTTGATACGACCTTAATCATTGTCATTGAATGCTACTATTCTTCCATTCATTAGCTTCAATTCTTTGAACATCTTTTTGTTCCTAGTCATATGTCTCAAACAGCCAGTATCCATGAACCATTCATTTCCAGATGTAGCTTTGAGACTTACCTGCATTCAAAGCAAATTTTTTTCTTACCTTGTTGATACCCAAGTATTGGTCCAATGATGTTAGTGGAATTGTGCATGGTATAAATATGTGCTCATTCCTTGCATTTCTATCTCATCTTAGCACCTTTTGCATGCATCTTTTTGAAATAGCAAGTATTTGGAACTTTGCTAGGTGCATTATATTCCACAGGTTTCTTTATCCAAGAATAACCCATGAACCTTCTAATGTTTGGATAGTTTTTCCTTTCTTCTATGAGGTTCACTCCTTTTAACCATCCAGCAAATTGTTGTAAATTTTCATCATCTAACTGTTCACATTCAAGTCCCTTTTTGTTGGTTTGACTGGTTATTCTCATGAATTTGGTCACAAATTCTCCTAGATTGGAGAATTTACTCAACGTGTTATTTAATAATTCTATCACTCTCTTCAGATCTCCAACCTCCTTTTATAGAGATAGATTTCTTTCTGCCAGAATAGAATTTACTTTGATAGTTGCATCAAAGTATCTTTTCTTTTGAGTAAGCTTCTGGCCAAGTAATTCAAACTCACTGAAGAGAGAGTTATATGATTGTTGTAACTCATCAAGTTGTTTGCATTTGTACAAGTGCTATTTGAACTCGAAGAGTCGGAACTATAAGAGCAGTACAAGTTTACCCTTGTCTCCAGCTCCGTTGTGCATTCTACTTGATGGTGATTTGATCTATTGACTCATTCTCCATTTGGGCCATGCAACATATTCTTGCAAGGTGTCCAACTTCATTGTTACCTTTCTCACTCGAGCTAGTTCTTGATGATTCTTTGTCATTCACGTACATTCCTCCAGCTTAGTTTCTTGAGGACTTCTTGAAGTATTTCTTTTCTTTTCTATCATCTTTCTCATTCATATTTACTTTTTCTTCATTAGGACATTCTGGAGACATGTGTCCTATCCCTCCACATTTTTAACCTGTAAGGAGATCATTCTTTTTTTTAGCCATTTTTTTGTTGTCTAGGTTGTCTCCTTAAAGAGCTGCCTCTGCTGCTTCTTGCAAACTTTCTGAAATTTCTAACCAAAATGGCCATATTATCTTTAGATTATGATGCCAAATCATTGTTGCTTTCTTTGGTCACTTTTAGAGTAATATTTTTCTTTGGCTTTTCTGGCTCCTCCCTTTTGTTGTTATTCAGCTCGTGTGACATCAATGAGCGAATAAGATCATCCACCAAAAGAGTGTTTAGATCCTTTGCTTCCTTTATTATTATAATCTCCTAGTTCCACAATTCGGGTAGCGCCCTTATTATTCTCATCACCTATTAAAAGATTTTAACTTTTTTTCCAAACCTTTCAAAACATTAGTAACTTTAGAAAAGCGAGCATATATTTTAGATATGCTTTCTCCTTCATTTATCCTAAAGTTTTTTAGTTCTCCTATCAACATATTTCTTCTAGTTCCCTTGACTTGTGAGGAACCTTCATAAATAGACATTAATTTATCCCAGATTCCTTTTGCAACGGTGCAAGCGGATACTCTATCAAACTTAGATAAAGATAGTCTACAAAATAAAGAGTTCATAACCTTTGCATTATTTTGGGCTGAAAGACAGACAAATCAAGAATGAAGAAAGCAAGGAGTTGTAGAAATAAACTCCATCTGCTACTCAAAAAATGCAAAAAAAAATGAGGAACTCAACTTCATTTATGGATTAAATTCATCTATTAATTACCTCAAACAAAGTGATAGACAAAGTGGAAGACGAAATAGAAGCTGCAAAATGAGGATAGGCGAAGATGCACAGACAAAATAGCTTCTTAGACAAATGAACTTCAACAGACAAATTTGTCTGTAAATTACTACAAACAAACCTATAGATGAAGTGCAAAGAAATTCATGCAAGATAAACTGAAGCAGAGTTTGTTTGTCACTTACATCAGACAAATATTATACTTTATTTGTTTGACCAAGACAAAGCAGAATTTGTCTGCCAACTCCAACAGACAAATGTGGAATAAAAGAAGAACATCACACTTCATCTATTCAGGGAGACAAAGAAGAGTTTTTCTATTAACCAGTTCGATTTTGTCTACATCACTCAAAGTTTATCTATTATTTACAATGAACAAAGCATATCACGAAGGATCGACTGATAGATAAATCTCCTAGAGGAATTCGTGCAGACAAAGCAAAGTTTATCTATCAATCAGTTTGATTTTGTCTGCGCCATTCAAAGTTCTTTTGTTATTTACAATAGACAAATCTCACTCACAAAGGATCACTAATAAACAAACTAATGAGATAATTCATCTATAACTTATGACAAACAATGCAGATAGAGTGAGGCTGTGATTTATCAAGAGGAATATTGATTTATGTGACTTACATCTAAATGGCATTTGCATTCATGCTTTTTTTATACAGACCTATTTTGGTCACCATTTTTGGCAATCTAAATGGCATTTGCATTTGTGCTTTTTTTATGTAGACCTATTTTGGTCACCATTTTTGGCAACAACCAGCTCTACAAGTTTTCATGTTGTGTCAAGTCAAAATGAGAAAAGATAATTCAATAATATCTTATCTTCCTCTCTGTAAAAGAACAATGATGTAGTAGCTTAAGATAAATCAGAAAGGCATAGACTTCAATGACAGAAATCTCAATGGTCTTATTCATTCAATGCTACTCTCGTTTCTATATTCAATAGAACTCATATTCTCCAATAGTCAAAATTATGAAGAAGTTGTTTAAGGTGAAAAGGTGGAACAATTTAAAGGCGGTGAAGGAAGACATTTCAAATAAGCTTAATCTTATGCAAATTCCTTAACCCATGGCCAAGAGCTTAAATCGTAATCTATCTTTTATGAGCTTAAACTACATATTTTTATGGGCATTAAGTTTACATTATGGGAAGATCTTTGTATTATATTGAGCTATAAAGAGGTCAAATCTTCCCCTGTACTTGAGTGAAACACTATAAAAAAGTGTATAAGTTTTCTGGTAAACTTGAAACTAGAGAGTTGTTGGTGAGCCCTAGAAAATCATCAAGTTTGCTGGTTATCTTTAAAACTAGTGAATTTCTTGGTGAGCTCATGAAGACCAGAAGAGTGTTGGGAGCACTATGTTTACGTTCCCTAAAGTTGGAATCCAAAAGAGTGTCAGGAACACTATTTATGCCTCCTAGAGCTGGAATCCAAAAAAGTGCTAGAGTTCTTTTGTATTTCCATTATATGGGATATAGTGGAACCTAAGGCACAATGAATGTGTATGCTCTTGGAAGAGTGGATATAGGGACAAGGTTCCCAAACCACTATTAAAATCATGTTGTTTATGAGTGTGTTTGATTATTTGCTTTAATCTTCATACACTTTATTATTTTATTATTTATCTTATAATTCACCACACATAATCATGAAAAGAGAGAAATATTTTCAATAGGGGTTAAGCAATGAATTTTTATATACCTAATTCATGCCTCCTCTCTTGGGTTAAGTCATACTATAAGACTCTATAAATGAAGGTGTCCAAATTTTCTATGATAATAGACTTTCTATATCATTCTTATAAAATCTAGTTTTACATGATAGGAGCAAGCATAGAGATATCATATTTCACTTTTTAAATGACTTGGGAAAAGAGAAGAGATCTTGATGGGATTATGTACAATTTTTTCATTGAGGCTTTGCTTAACTTAAGAGGGGAGGGGCGAATTAGGTTTATAAAATTTTCTAGCTAAACCCTTTTTTAATTAAATTTCCTCTTTTATGTTTTTATGTGATTTGCGTTGAAATGAATAACAGAAAGATAGAATGCAAGTAAATAAACTAATCACACATAGAAGACACGATGTATAATGGTTTAGGACAACTTCCCTATTCCACTCTTCCAAGAACACACCTCTTCTGTCTGGGTTCCACTATCTCACTATAGTGAATACAACTAATGTCTCTGCACTATTCTAAATTCTAACTCTAAAGGGCATAAATTATTTAGCAATTGATTGTGAGACACTCTTCAATAATCAAGTTGCTCTTCTTGATTCCAACTCAAGGAGGAGGAGAGGCATATATACCTAATGCCTCTTTGATTTTAGATCAAGGGGTCATATACAACTTCAATAAGCTGATTGTGAGACACAGGTTGTTCTTCAATACCAACTTAAGGAATACACAAATAAATAAATAATAAGAAATTACCCTTTTATTAGTGTATCAATAAAAGCATCAGGGAAACCTTTGAGAACTTTGAGTTGCTCACTTTGTTATAGAGGATCTTTCCTTAGTGTTGAATGAAGGAGGCCTTGAGTAAAGAATTTGAAGATTAAAGATCTTGAAATGAAGATAATGAAGCTTAAGTGCTTGGCCTTAGGTTTCAAAGGTTTATTGAAGTTTTAGGCTCAATCAACAATCTTGAAACATTCCAACATTTCTCTTTAAATAGACCTATGAAAATCTTAATCATTGGAAATGATTGGGTGATAATATGTGGCTTTGCAATATTCAAATTTTTGACTATTAGAGACCATAGGCAGATTGCAAGCAGCTATGGTATTCACCTGCACCCCAGGTGATATGGCAGGGAATATGGGAAACTAGCTATGGTTGGAACTCTAGCATTCCTTAAGAGCCAATGTCGCCATAAGATGATAGGTGGATTACAATTGACTGCACTCTAGGTGCTACTTGCAAGCGGTATGGGTTTTGCCAAGCTGTTTTTCTTTTTATGCAGTAGGCGGTATCAAGTGGCTTCTTGTAAGGCCCTGAAAAATTTTACAAATGCAAATTTTTGCTATTGTAAAGTTTTGGTAACTTTTGCCGGGTTGATAG